>JADRCH010000035.1:6005227-6015552 GCA_019843965.1 Rhynchomys soricoides | reverse complement strand
CTCCTCCTCCTCCTCCTCCTCCTCCTCCTCCTCCTCCTCCTCTTCTTCTTCTTCTTCTTCTTCTTCTTCTTCTTCTTCTTCTTCTTCTTCAGTAAAAACATTCTGCTTTCATCACGGCCCCAGAAATAAAAAGAAATTTCATTTGCTATCTAAAGTGTTAAAATAGATAAATAGATAGATAGATAGATAGACAGATATATATTAGAGAATGTAACTGATCCCACTTGACAGGAAAGACTAGACTGTGGGATGGATAGAATAGAAATGCTAAATAATCAATTTAGAATGTGAAGAGACTAAACACTGAAGAGACCCCAGCACCATGTCTTTGCAGAACTGGAGAGAATTCAGTAAGATCTATCCATGAGATCCCAAGAGCTATCTGGGGATTCCAGAAAGGTTGAAAGAACGAGTTATGGTCAAGATCACCAAAGATCACACAGTAAAGGGCTGGAGAGATGGTTCAGTGGTTAGAAACACTGACTGCTCTTCCAGAGGTCCTGAGTTCAATTCCCAGCAATTACATGGTGGCTCACAACCATCTGTAATGGTATTTGGTGCCCTCTTGGGAATGTCTGAAGACAGCTATAGTGTACTCATATACATAAAATAAATAATTTTTTAAAAAATCACACAGTAAGAATATCCTTCGACTAGAAATGAAATATCAGACTTCCAAGAGTGTGATCTGCTTGTAGCACTCCACAGTACAGAGCAATGCAGTTCTCATGCACAGGGACCTTGTTTTTCTAAGTCCTGGAATGAAACAAGTTAACTGAAACATGTTCCTCCTCTTTCCAGATCTACCAAACTGGTGCTTCTTGACGCCTTTCTGGTCATTATGTAGTTAGCAAAAGACAGCTTTCCCCTTTGACAGGTATCTATCCAGGTGCAGGAGGAGGTGCTTACAGGCGTATTTATAAATTAGAACTTCAAAGAATAATCGTGCATGGACAGACTGCCAGGAAAGAATTACCAACCTCGTAGAGCACCTATCACCTGCCTCATAGCTGTGAGACTATCTGCAGGGCACACTCGTGGGAGGGTAGAAAACAGAATCTCCTTATAAAATACAATCAGTTCATACTTTCAACGCCCACTGTGTTCTGTGATTTTACCAGCGTGCCTAGTAAGTCCTTCCTCCTCAACAGCAGCTTTTCCACAGCCAGTTTTACTCACTCTTACCTCACCTGAGCTGCACTGTTTTTATATCGGTCTCTAGGCCCTTTGTACCCTATTTCACGCCTCTGGCATCTGAACGGTTACATCCCTGGAGGGCTTTGTTCCCCGTGCCTTCTCTAGGTTCTGTCCTCCATCTGCATAGTCATAGTCACCTTCCATTTCTGTCTCAAGAGTAAGCACTGGCCTCGTGATTTTAGTCTCCACAAAGAGCTATGACATAGGCCTTTTATCTTTGTGGCCATCTTTATTAATGCCCCCTTACTGCCACAGAAGGTTGGGGTCACACGGAGCTCTAAGCCAGGTGGCCTCCGAGCCCTTTGACATGCTTTTATAATAATGTGCACAAGAGGCACATTAGCTTTCCTGATGAATATGGCTCTGCACTGCTTTACCTCACCTATTAACTGTGCTGATAATGTTCCCTTGGGGGGTGGGTATTTTTATACATTTTTTTTTCAAGCTTTGACTGATTTCTTTTCACCATTTTACTAAACTTCCACATTGACAACTATACTCTCTTTAATTATTAACAGCAATTAAAGGGGTTAGGGGAATGGCTCCGTGATTAAAGTGCTGGCTATGGACACATGAGGTCCTGAGTTCAGAGCCCGGCATACACATTGAGGTGGGTGTGGCAGCGCATGTCTGTAAAGTCATCCTGGTGAAGCATCTCGAAGACCCCTAGAGTTCAACTGTTAGCCAGGCAGACTGCAAGGTCAGCAAGAAATCCTGCTTCAGAAATAAAGTACAGGGGCTGGAGAGATGGCTCAGTGGTTGAGAGCACTGACTGCTCTTCCAGAGGTCCTGAGTTCAATTCCCAGCAACCACATGGTGGCTCACAACCGTCTGTAATGGGATCTGATGCCCTCTTCTGGTGTGTTTGAAGACAGCTACTGTATGCTCATATACATAAAATAAATCTTTAAAAAATAATAATAAGGTACAATGGTGTGAGAAAGACATCTAAATTAACTTCTGACCTAGATACACATTTGGACAAGCAAATATGCACACACACACACATGCACACACACACACACACACACAGGCATTTGAGCATGTACACAGACACACACAAACATATGAACACAAACACACAAATGACAAAAATATTTAAAATAATTATATTCTCAAATGATATTATTCTCCTAATTAAGCAAATTTATGTAAATATTTTATTTCATCATAATGTCTGTCTTAGTTAGGATTTCTATTCCTGCACAAAACATCATGACCAAGAAGCAAGATGGAGAGGAAAGGGTTTATTCAGCTTACACTACCACATTGCTGTTCATCACCAAAGGAAGTCAGGACTGGAACTCACACAGGGCAGGAACCTAGAGGCAGGAGCTTATGCAGAGGCCATGGAGGGATGCTGCTTACTGGATTGCTCCCCCTGGCTTGCTCAGCTTGCTTTCTTGTAGAACCCAGGACTACCAGCCCAGGGATGGCACCACCTACAATGGCCCTCCCCCCTTGATCACTAATTGAGAAAATGCCTTACCGATGCATCTCATGGAGGCATTTTCTCAACTGAAGCTCCTTTCTCTGTGATAACTCCAGCTTGTGTCAAGTTGACACACAAACCAGCCGGAACAATATCACATGTATTACTTAGGTTTTGTTTGCTTTGATAAAACATCATGACCAACAGCAACTTGGGAAGGAAAGGGTTTGTTTAGCCTACTGTTTCCATATATCTATAAAAATGCACTTTGTGCATCTGAGAGAAGAGGAACAACAACAACAACAACAACAATAACAACAACACCACAACCACTTTGAGCTAGTTCTCCCATTAAATTCTAGCCCATGGTTAACAAACAGAAATTGGCTTGTTTCCCAAATAGCCAGCAGGTGATGAGAGTAAAAACTCAGAGCTCTAACTGCATCAGAATGAGCCGTGATGTAGGCATGCATGTTGGAATGCACGTACAAGCATGTTTGGTGAGTACATTGACAGTTGGAGACACGGAGAGAGCAGAAGGCACAGCAGGTTTTCCAAAAGTGAGACAAGGTCATCCTGACTCCCAGAGGAGAGACAGGGAATATTCAACATGTATGACTGCACATACAGAACACCGCTACAGTTTTCCGTGTACAATGGATTTCACCTTCTTTGACTGAGATCTTCCAATTTCTCATGCAAAAGGAAGCCAGTGCACAGGTTCTGTATCCCTTGCTATAGATGGTCACACTCCTTGCCTGTAAACTGGCAGCTCCTGCCACCTAGTGACAGACTGTGGTGTTGCAGCTTGACAAACCAATATCCTGAGGTTTCAGCTCTGAAGGGCAACTGGAAATGATTGGTTCCCTACATAAATCAATTATTCTGATATCATCTCTTATGCTATTGTGTATCGAGTCTTCCATAGAATGGTATTAGATGAAAGATTTATTTTAATGATTAAATCCAATCAAAACAAATATCAAAACATAACTATTTTATCCTAGGACTCTAATTCTTTTCTTTCCTCAAGGTAAGAGCGGAAAGTGACATCCGTAAAAATTAGCATTAGGAATGCCTTTAATCTACTGCAATCACGGAGTGCTTCTTTTTCTTTGCTATTTTTGTTTGTTTGGTTTTGAAATACGTCTACTCACTATGGCGCCCAAACTGACCTTGAATTAACAGCAACCCTTCCTCTCCCTCAGCCCCTGTGTGCCGAGATTACAGGCGTGTCACCATGCCCAGACAGTGAAGACACTCCAGGATGCCAGTCTAAGAGTTAGGGTTCACCTTCTGCAGCTTAGCACAGAAAAACACTTACAGAGTATTAGCATACACACACACTAGGAGTTTAAGTGTAACAGCCCGGGATGTAACAAGAGATGTTAGCATTTCTTTGGGGTGGGGGCTGTGGTCCCAACTTGCTCCCATTTTCAGTCTGTAATTTGAAGACAGACATGATCCAAATCCTAATTGGATGAGTGGACATACTATGTGCAAAGCACTCATGTGGGCAACTCAATAGAAAACAAATGTTGCTTGTCCCTGATCCCAAAGGGCTTATACTACAGGGCAGGAGACAAATAATAGTCACGAAGCAAATAAGTCACCCCACCAGGCAGCGCGTGCTCCAGAGGTCTGCATGAGAACTGCATCCGAGTAACCGGGCAGAAATTGCGGGGACTTTCCCCTACACTGACAGATGAGAAAATATTTAATTAAGGGCTAAGAATGAGAAAAACAGTACCCTGTGCAGAATGAACAGGAAGCCCCTGGACCTTGCTGAGCAGCCCTCCTGGGGCTGCCTCCCCCCGCACCTACTCGTCGGCAGGCTCTCCCTCCTGCACCTTTTCCTGTGTGGCGTGTCTCCTACCACTCCTCATGGTGCAATCTCCTCTTCCTCCTCCTCTGTCCCTTTCCGGGAACCCTAAAAATCCCACCTCTGTCTCCCTGCCCAGTCATAGGCTGCCAGCAACTTTACTCACCAATCAAAGCCAACTGGGGGCAGGACCCCTCAGTGTCTTACAGGCAGATGTAAGACAAATAGTATTAGAACCAATTCACAGCACAAGCATGTTTGAGAAGTGACTAAAGGTGGCTGTCTGGCTTAGCCAAAGGGAGAAAACCAAAAATAGAACAGAAGATTGGGAACGTTAAAAGGGTCTTGTAAGGGAGAAGGGCATCATGGACTCTGACTACGGTGTGAGAACTCAGAGCAGGAAGGAGACCTGAGAATGGCCAATGAGTCAACAAGAGTGAGCTGTGGTGCTGCCCAGGGAGTGGAGGCATTTGGTAAAGTATCCACCCAGTTGTGCTGTAAACCTAAAACTGCTACAAGCAAAGTCTGTTCAAAACGAAACTAATGGGCCAGCGGGATGGCTCAGGGTATAAAAGGACTTGCCTGAAATCCTTCCTTCCTGAGTTCAGTCCCTGGATCCCCAGAAGGCACATAAAAGCGGAAAGAAAGATCTGATTCCATGGAGTTTTCCTCTCTACCGCATGCCATGGCACACATGAACCCACGTGCCCACAATAAAAGGAAGTAAAAATTATGAGTAAAACATTAGTGAAATTAATTTCATTCTGAAAGTGCAGCGCAAGGTTGGAGAGCCAGTTAGGAAGGCCAATGGGAATCAGGCAGAGATGAAAGAGAAAGATGGGGGTATACAAGCCATTACCGCGTAGGTTCTACTTAACACCATGAGACCCATGAGACATGAAGAGCGAGCACTCTGGGCCTTGGGGTGTGGTGCTCCTCTGTCCAAACAGAGGTACAAGGAATTATGTACGTGAGAGTATCACAGGATACGGAAGAAAACAATGGGAGAAAACAGAAGGAATTCAAATAACCATCGGCCCTTCTTTCCAACAAGTCTCCAAGGAAAGCTGGCAGCTGACTGTCAATTTTTTAAAATCAATGACAGTCACTGGGAATTCGTGTATGAAATATCCTAAAAGCTTAAGCGAATTCTGTGCTGAGAACTGGTATCTAATTGCCTTGTGTCAGGCACAGTTATTTGCAGTCTCTGGTCCTGCTGTGTTATTACGTCCCCTTCTGTTTCTACTTGAAGGGTGTGCCTCTAACTGACAGATGTGTGTTTGGCAAGGTTGCTCTCAGGAGTAACAGGCTCTCCAAAACATCTTACAGCATAAGCATGGGATTGGTCCTCCATAAGCCCCTGCTGCTTCTTAGACTACTGGAATCTACCTGTTTTCCTGCTCTCGAGCATGGTGGGCAAGTTTTAAATCTATCTTTTGCAGATTAATAAGGTGGGCGCTATCACAAAATATCACAGACTGGGTGAGTTAAACAACAAAATTAAATTCCCACAGATCTGAAATCCAGGAAGTCCCAAATCTAGAGGCAGCTGATTTAGTTTCTGGTGGGAGCTCTTTCTCACCTACTGACATGGCTGCCTACTTCCTGTGTCCCCAGTTGGCAGAGCTCTCTTGGGTCTGTCACTTCAAAGTTGCACTCATGATTTTGCTTGGCCTACACTTGCTTCTTTACTCCATGTACAGTTTCGTCCACAGGAGAATTCTGGGAAAGCAATCATGCTGACTGGTATATAAATTGTACAGTCGTGTGTGTGTGTGTGTGTGGGTGTGGGTGTGGGTGTGGGTGTGGGTGTGGGTGTGTGTCCTGTGGGTGTGTGACATGGAAGGTGTGTAATTCCCACAGGTAAAGTCTGAAATCTGCTAAATACTGACAGAGCACCTGCAAATAGTCTAACTCATGGCAGTAACATGAATTCGTAAAGAACTGATACACTTGCTTGACTCTGCAGACTGTAAACGTCGCTGCTGTCACGAACAGAGCAAACATTCTAGCAAGGCCAGCTGACACAGGAGATAAGAACACAGATGATTAACATGGTAAACGTACCAATAAAATCCATTTTTGTTATTTCTCCCTCGCTCTCTCTCTGACTAAAGTAATAGTGGGATTTCAGAGTAAGATGGCAGGCGGGTTGCCCACCCCCCCAGGGCTCCCACTATGTCGGGCTCACCCAGCCAGAGGGCATATAAAAAGCAAAACAGTGATTTCAAAAACACACTCCAAGCAAATGGAAATGGGAAGCAAATGGGGATCACTGCACTGGTAACTGAAAAGAAGAGACTTGGAACCAAAATTGGTCGAGGAGAGAAAGAAGGTCTATTCTACTCCGGAAAGGAGCAATTCAAGAAGCTATAACAAGCCTAAGCATTTACATACAAAACTGCTGTGCTCCACTTCATAAAACAAACACTACTAGCTATAAATATGTCTACACAATACACAATAACAACAGTGAGTGATTTCGGTACCCTGCGAAAGCAGAGGAGCATCTTAATTACATGACATCATAAACCAAACAGCTACAGAAAATTCCGCCCAAACAATACAAAGTACACATTCCTTTCGGGAGCTCATAGACCTTTCTCTATAATAGATCATGCACTAGACCAAAGCAAGTCTTAACAAATGCAGGAAAATTTCAATTGTTTCTTCTGTTATGTCCGGTCACAATGGAACAAAGCTAGGAGTCCACAAGAGAAACAGAACATACATCACTCAGGGACACTGAACAATGCACTTCTAGATGAACGAATTGTCAAGGAAATTAAAGAGAAAACGTTTAGGGGCTGGAGAGATGGCTCAGTGGTTAAGAGCACTGACTGCTCTTCCAGGGGTTCTGAGTTCAATTCCTAGCAACCACATGGTGGCTCACAACCATCTGTGATGGGATCCGTACCCTCTTCTGGTGTGTCTGAAGATAGCTACAGTGTACTCATATACATAAAATAAATAAATCTTTTAAAAAAGAGAGAGAGAAAACTTTTAAATTCCTATCAGTGAATGAAAATGAAATCACAGCATACCAGCACCCATGGGACACAATGAAAGCAGTAATGAAGGTGCAGCACATAGCTATAACTGCCTATATTTAACAAAAACAAAAACCAGAGAGCTCTCAAATGTAGAATCTGAGAACGTACCTGAAGACCACAGTAAAACAATAGCTCGACCCACACACCGGTGAGTGGAAAAGAGATAATGAAGATCAGAGCGGAAAGTCATAAAATAAAAACAAACAAAACACAAGAGCATCAACTGTGCAAATAATGGGATCTTTAAAAAGATCAGTCCACAGACAGACTCACTGAAAGAAAGGCAGAGGAGCTAGAGATGGGTTGGCAGTTAAGAGCACAGGCTGCTCCTCCAGAGGACCCAGGTTCAATTCCCAGCACCCACATGACATCTCACAACCATCTGTAACTCCAGTCCCAGGGCACCCAATGTCAACTGCTGCCTCCCCACCAAAGGCACCAAGCACACACATTGCACAGAAATACATGAGGCCCGAACACCTATATTCATAAAATAATAATTTTAAAATGTCAAAGAAAGAGAAAATCCAGATGAAATTAAAAGGCAGGTGTTACCATAGCTACCAATTCTATTCAGAAAACTACTAGGACATGTTTTAAAAGCTTATATGCCACCAAATTGGACAATATAAAGCAAATGAGTAGATTTCTAGACTCATCTGGCCTACCAAATTAAACCAAGGTGAGGAGTGTTTGAACAGGCTATAACAAGCAATGAGACTAGCATCGTAATTATGAAATCTCCCTTCTTCTGTTCAAAAATATTTTATTGACATTCCTATGATTGAAAAGGAAAGATCATACTCTCATAAGGTTATAATCAACTTAAAGATACAACCTTTAGTTATAGCAGCCAACAAAGAGAAATACAGAAGTCAATTCTCTTCAAAACAAAATGGAAAACCAGGAAAATCTTTATCAAATGGAGGAAATCTCCCTTCTTTAAATGAACAGAAAAGTTCCTGCTCAGATAGATTCAATGAGGAATTTTAAAGAACTAACACAATGTTTCTCACACTGTTCCACAATGTTACCAAACTCTCTCTTATAATAGCAGGATTACTCTGATATCAAAACCACATAAACACACAACAACAAAAGGCCACAACAATCCCCCTGATAGATACAAATTTCACATCAATAAAATACTTATACACTGAATTCAAAGACACATCAAAAATAGCATTTACCATAACCATACCAGTACCCAGAGTTACAGGGATGGCTCAACATATATAAACCAATATACATAACAATTGAACTCAGGAACAGAAACCACAAGGTCATCAATAGATGCCGAAGGGACTTCTGAAAAACAGCAACATTTCTTCATGATTAAAATATTGAAGAAAGTGGGAACAGAAGGAATGCATCTCAACACAATAAAGGCTGTGTACAGCTCAATTACAGCAAACAATGAACTAAATGAGAGGAATCTGAAGGCTTTTCTACTAAGATCAAGAATAAGATCAGAATGTCTATGTCCCATTTTTATTTAATATAATGCTTGAAGTCTCACAGCAACACGACAAGGAAGGGACGTCAAGAAAGAGAAGGATACAAACAGGAAAAGTCAGATGTTTGCAAATGATATGATTCTGTACATAAGAGCCCCTAAAGACTCCATAGAAAACTGTAAAAGCAGATAAATGCTTTCAGCACAGTGTCAAGGCACCAAATGAACATACAACAATCGTTAGCCTTCCTATATACCAATAATATATGCTGAGAAAGAAATCAGGGAAACAATTCCATCCACAATTACCAAAAAAAAAAAAGTCCACACAAATAAAATAAAAATCTCAGCATAATCCTAACCAAGAACAGGAAAGATAAACACCTCTTTGATGAAAACTAAAATACAAGAAACTGCTAGACAGCGGGTGGAAAGATCCACACGCTCATGGAATTCAGGAATTAACATTGTAAAATCTGACTATAGCCAATAATGGTCAGCTCTCTGTCTCCAGAACAAAACCCTGAGGATTTAAAAGAGTAAAGGTATCATTAGTAACGTCTTGGGGCCGTGGTCTCTTAGCTACTTCGCTTTTTGTGACATGCTGCTGGAGAAAAGTGGCCAAAAAAAAAACCAAAAAACAAACAAACAAAAACCGCTCACTGCAGAGCAAACAAGATGGGACAATAGGAAGCCACATTCTCAGTAGCTTCTTCAGGGGTACAGTAACCATGACCTAATCCCTTCCTCTAGGCTCCGCCTCCCAATAGCTTCACAGCTATTGGCTGTGAGGACAGCTGGCAATCAAGTCTTTTCAGGGGGCATTTACGGTCCAAACAACAGTGCAACTTCCTCAGTTGGTACCTAGGCATAACTATCTACTTACAGCCTAAAATGTATAACGAAAACCATATGCATCATGGCCTGACAGCACAGGCAGCAATTAGGGACAAAGGATCCCCGCTGGAATCACATAAGAAAGGAAAGAGTTGCTCATAAAACCATGAGATAAGCAACTAAGAGAGACCCATAAAAAGTGAAACATCAGGGGAAGCTCCATCCTACGTACAGCGGATTCTGTCAGTCCTCGTGTGTATGTTAAGACGACAAAGCCAGCCCTTAAGTATCGTGCTAACCATTAATACCGTTCTCTGGGAACTTAGAACTGTTTTAAAGTTAGCACATATATAATGAACTGGTTACTACAGAACTAACAGTTCACCGGGCAGTGGTGGCGCACGCCTTTAATACCAGCACTGGGAAGGCAGAGGCAGGTGGATTTCTGAGATTGAGGCCAGCCTGGTCTACAGAGTGAGTTCCAGGACAGCCAGGGCTACACAGAGAAACCCTGTCTCGAAAAACAAA
>JADRCH010000035.1:5985795-6000227 GCA_019843965.1 Rhynchomys soricoides | reverse complement strand
AGGAGGAGGAGGGAGCAGAAGAAGAGAGCAATTATGTTCCTAGAATTTGATCGGTTCAAACTACCAGGGGGAAATTGGTCTCCTCAACAGAAGTAAAAGGAGTGTACTGGAAGGCCTGGCATCCTTTTAGGCATTGGGTTTTTGTTTTCTTTTGTTTGGGGGTAAGGGGTGGCTGTCTGTGTTACTGTGTCCTGTGATTAATATCAATGGAAAGATACAACAGCCCAATCCAGGTCATATGATAAATGGCCCAGGAATGAAGAAAGGCATGGGTTACCCTCGTGGGTACAGACCTAAGACCTGCCAAGGTGCTTGCTGTTGGTGGAGAGAACGTAGAATAGGCAGTAGAGGAGCATAGTTATAAATCAGCTAAGGCCATGTGACCTGCCTCAGAAATGAGGATGACAGTGGCCACCTGAGTAAAGCCTCTTTGGTTAGTTGCCCTATATATTTTTACTGTGATTCTTCATTTCCTCTCACATCACTGGACTCTGAGCTCCCTGAAGCCAGAAACCTGTCCTGTTTAAGGCGGATCCCGTGTATATTGGTTAATTAAGAGTAGCAAGGACCACCAAAAACACCAAGGCCTTTGAGTACAAATATGCTTCCAAAATATTGTGAGATCAATCATGGAACCCTGTTTTACAGCAGTGCAGTCACGTTTTTCTTTCAAGCATTCTGTCTATAATCTTTGAAGTCCTCAACCCATCTACTCTCTCATTTATTAAATAGAGGAGTAGGGAGCTATGCACAGCCTAAGCTATGACAAATTGCTTATTAATATCATCCAAATTAATGAGGTGTGCGTGTGTTTTCTCAGGGTAAAACGAATATTAAGAATTGAAATGTCCAAAGATGTGTAAAAGCTATTTGCATTTAGCAATCAGAAAAGCAGGCCCCTGGAAACTATTTAATACTTTTCTTCCTGTTACCATGGAAATGCATTTGAATCCCCTTAGACAAAAATCCTACTGCTGTGACAATACATTTTCATAGTTTTAAAAGCAGAAGTTTTTAAATTTCAAATCATCAGTGAATATCTTTTACCCAATATAAAAAAAAAAAAAAAATAGCCTATCGAGTAAAACTTCATTTAAGAGACATAAGTGAACAGGCATCTTTGGTTGCTTTTACGTATCCGTCGGTGCTAGCTTTGAGAAGCACAGATCTTCAGGATGTTATACGCATTTCCCAAACCTACAAAGCAATGACAAGAACGGGGTGAAAGACATCCCTCTCTTCTGCTAATGAAGATGCCGGTGATTTCCTGTGCGCACGGATATTGTCCTAAGCTAAGAGTATGCCCAGCTAGGAGTACGTGCAGCTGAGAGTACGTATGACCGTAATAATTCTCCCATAACAACATTGACAACATAACACTGTGAGTAGGAGCTTGTTTCCTTAGAAGGTCTTCCCTATCCCACAAGTAACAGAAGATCCCCAGACCACCTAAAGTACGTGCTGGAGATGACACAGGGGTAATGGAGGATTGAGGGTGGGGCTTGGCGGATTGAGGGTGGGGCTTGGCGGATTGAGGATGGGGCTTGGAGGATTGGGGGTGGGGCTTGGAGGATTGGGGGTGGGGCTTGGAGGATTGAGGGTGGGGCTTGGCAGCCTTCATTTTTCTGCCAGCGTGACAAATGAAGCCCTAAAACAAAGGCAGCAAACTAGTCAAGGAAAACTTTCCTCTGTGTGTGTGTGTGTGTGTGTGTGTGTGTGTGTGTGTGTGTGTAACTGAATGCTGTGGCTACCAACCCCAGCAGAAGGGCCGCCTTTCTGAGGACAGGGTGAATCGCAGTGTGTTCAGCATTAAGGAAACACAAAAGCACACAGGAGGAGAGAGCAACCAAAAGCAGGGCCCCTGGGGTTCCTTATGGTAGATTTATGACAGCCCATTTAAGGGTTCCCTTCTTTCTCCATTCACGGACTGAAAAGGCAGCCAATCAGAAGCAAGTGAAGGTGCCTCTTGCCTTGCTGCTAATTTGTTTGCAAATTGGTAAGAGAGAGTCAAAAGGAGGTGGGTGCCACCTCTTCTGGCTTTTGCAGACAGAATCAATATTGATGGGGTTTTTTTCCCCTGTCACTGGCTGTTTAATCCAGCTGTTAATAACTGTTTCCTCCCCATTCAAGTTCATGACTGCACTTAAATGGCTTTCATTCAAACCCTTAGGTGTCTCTAAACTTGCTTCTGACTCACCTTTGACTCTTAGTTAACTAAGAGTAAGGGTCAGGATTAGGGATAGAATTAGGTTTAGGGTTAGGCTTAAGGTTAGGACTAGGGTTAGGGTTAGGGTTAGGGTTAAGGTTAGGGTTAGGGTTAGGGTTAGGGTTAGGGTTAGGGTTAGGGTTGCCTACATTGAATTCTTAAAGTGGCTCTTAGCTTTTTTTTACTCACTTTGCAGAGTTTCCTTTCAGGACCTCACAATCACTCAGTGTTAATCATCTTTGTTTTCCTTGAGGGTGCCACCATGACATTTATATCTCGAACTGCTAATGTCCAAAGCTAAGCTGAGTTTTTCTGTTATAAGTTTAAGTGATTACAAAACATACATGTATTGTACTGGCTGTTTTGTGTGTCAACTTGACACAAGCTAGCATTATCACAGAGAAAGGAGCCTCTCTGAGGATTTGTCTCCATGAGATCCAGAAGTAAGACATTTTCTCAATTAGTGATCAAGGGTTGGAGGGCCTATTGTGGGTGGTTCCATTCCTAGGCTGGTAATCCTGGGTTCTATAAGATAGCAAGCTGAGCAAACCAGGAGAAGCAAGCCAGTAAGTAACTTCCCTCCATGGCCTCTGCATCAGCTCCTGCCTCCAAGTTTCTGCCCTGTGTGAGTTCTAGTCCTGACTTCCTTTGGTGATGAACAGTAATGTGCAAGTGTAAGCTGAATAAACCCTTTCCTCCCCAACTTGCTTCTTGGTCATGATGTTTTGTGCAGGTATAGAAACCCTGACTAAAACAAATTGGTACCAGTATATTAGGGTGACAACCTGTGACAACCTGACCATGTTTTGTGGAGGACTGTGGAAGGACGGTGGAACTTTGGACTAGAAGATCCATTTGGTGTTAAGAGCTCTGTAGGATATTGTGTAGAAGCTTGGAAGATAATGTTGAGATCAGTGAAGAAGATGGAGGCCTAGCTTGTGCAATTTAAGAGGGAAGATTAAAGACTCTTATCAGGGCTGTTGCTATTTTGATTGTAAATATTCTGTGGTTTTGGTTAGCTGGTGATGAAGGATCAGCTTAACAAGATACCAGAACTACTAAAGTGAAACCTTTGCATTATTGGGACTATTGATGCTGGTTAGCTGGAGCTAAGATATTAGTGGTGATACAGAAGAGACCAGCATCATTGAGGTGCAATCTTCTGGGAAGTGTTTTCTGAGAGCACAGAGGCTGTGTTTCAGAGATAGCCAGGGTTGTACCTTGAGCTGTGGCTGGACTTGGTAATGTGTAAAAGTCACCCAGGTGGTACTGGTTTTGAAGGCATGAAGGGGTCATGAAGAGCAGCTGAGGCTGGGCACTGTGAGAGGCCATGGAAGGCCATTGGTGAAGGTGCAGCCTCAGTTGCAATTGATGGCCCAGGACTGAAGGGGTCATGCAAAGGAGGTGAGGATTGGCACCATGAAGAGAGCCTATGAGAGGCTATTGGTGAAGCCTAGTTGTAGCAGAAGACAGCAGTGTTTTGGAGATGCCAGTACCATGAGATGACCACCAAGAACAGCAGCAGCAGTGGATTACAGGCATCTGGAGCCGTGTGTGCCACAAAGATATGAGCTGGAGAAGTGACCCAATCCCTTGGAGGAATCCAGAAGATCGTGAGTGGATCTCAGACATTGGACAGATGGAGTTTGATTTTGCTTTTGATTGTAACTGTGCCCTGATATTTTTCCCTCTTCAAGGAACAAAGTATTTTAGTGGAGCCTAAAATACTTTGGAGTTAAAATACTTTTAGTGGAGTTAAGAGACTTTGAATTGTAAAAAAGACATTGAATTTTAAGAGATTGGATATTTTAAAGGGATTGAAATTTTAATATGTAAGAATTTGCAAAGATTGTGGGACTTTTAAAGTTATTTAGGTGTTGGGGATGAATAAGAAAGTAAGGGTCAAACCTTAATGGTGATGTGTTTGTGTGTCAGGTTGACAAGGGGTCAAT
Organism: Rhynchomys soricoides; assembly: GCA_019843965.1. Lineage (NCBI taxonomy): Eukaryota > Metazoa > Chordata > Mammalia > Rodentia > Muridae > Rhynchomys > Rhynchomys soricoides. Next base: position 5,996,069 of record JADRCH010000035.1, on the reverse strand, counting down.
TGTACTGGCTGGTTTTGTTTCAACTGGACACAAGCTGGAGTTATCACAGAGAAAGGAGCCTCCTTTGAGAAAATGCCTCAGTGAGATACAGCTGAAAAGCATTTTCTCAATTAGTGATCAAGGGAGGAGGGCCCATTGTGGGTGGTACCATCCCTGGGCTGGTTTTCTTGGGCTCTATAAGAAAGCCAGCTGAGCAAGCCAGGAGAAGCAAGCTAGCCAGTAAGTTACATCCCTCCATGGCCTCTGCATAAGCTCCTGCCTCCAGGTTCCTGCCCTGTGTGAGTTCCAGTCCTGACTTCCTTTGGTGATGGACAGCAATGTGGAAGTGTAAGTTGAATGAACTCTTTCCTCCCCAACTTGCTTCTTGGTCATGATGCTTTGTGCAGGAATAGAAACCAGACTAAGACATGTATGCTTTCCAATTATAATTTGTGTCTTCCTGAGTAAATGCAGACTTATTGGTGATCATTTGGTTTACATGTGTTTTTAAGCAGCATATTCTAATTTGAGGAATGATGAAAATGTTAGTTTGCTCTATGAAGGAAGTCTTAAGTTAAAACATATTTGAAAGGGATGTCATATGTTTCACTCACAAATATCATTCGCCAAGTATGCTCATAGTATTTGAAACACCCAAATAGGCAGGTCTTTCAGCCAGAAACATGGCAATACTCTCTCTTATTGGGTTCTAGTCTAGAAATATCACCATCTGCTCTTTATTATTCTTATTTTGAACACAGATCCACAGAGACACAACAAGTCCAGTTGATTTTGTAAGACTCCATAGTTTATAGATTCCATCTGGTAAGCTGGGAGAGTTTTAGGGGAAATGAGTCCTTAGCCTTCAGTGGGTCTCTTTCACTTACATTTGTGAGGAATGGCAGAGACTCTGAAGACAGGCATGGTGAAGACCATCCCAGCTAGAATGCAACTGAACTTAGGCACCCCAGTTAACTCTAAATTTCCCCATGCACAAAATAAAAAACAACAGCCATCGCTAGAGTTGTGATTAAAGATGAAATGAGAGGCCATGTATGAAGATCAGGATCCATGTAACCATCATGGCATCGTAATCATAATGTGTGAGCTGGGGTACAGCCCAAAGCTACCTGCCAGCACTCCTGTGTTTAATCCACCTAGCCACCGTTTATATCTCTCCATTTAACAGTTGAAATCTCAGTAACAGTTGAAATAATTAAAATGTTAGTATGGCTTGGGGATATTGCTCCATTGGCAGAGACAAATCTTCTGTGTATGAAGCCTTGAGTTGGAACTCCAACTGTTCATAAACCACATATAGTGGCCCATGCCTATAGATCAGTACTCAGGAAGTAGAGGCATGAAGAATAAAAGTTCAAAGTTATCTTCCAAATAATACAGAAACTAATGCTAGCTTGGTCTACATGAGACCCTTTCTCAAAAATCATAGATAGATAGATAGATAGATAGAGGCTTCTGAAGCTGGCAGTTCTTATAGTGACCCATACTCCAGAGAAGAAAGGAGGCTGCTAGCTACTGGCACTCCAAAAGCACGAGAGGTATGGCAAACAAACATCAAAGCAAAAGGCAATGCATATCTCCTGCATACAGCAAGAGGGATAGCCTGTGGTACATCCTAGGAAAGGAATAGCCTGTGATGAATCATAAGAAAGGCTGGCTTTCAACACATTGGAAGCAGATGGACTATGACATCCAGGTTACTTCTTCCCACACATCCTCAATGTCATTCCTGCTGTGCTCTACCTACGGCCAGCTTCTGCACCCAGCACGACACTGTTCCTGTCTTCATTGAACAACCTCATGGCTCAGTGTGCTGCTCCCCCTGTCAACCCAGCTGCAGGAGGCTTGTCTCTTTGATATCAACAAAAACTGAAGAACGGGTTAAAGAGAACTCAGTGGGCATTGAGAGGAGGCACTGGGACACAGAACTGCAGATGCTTTCTTTTCCTTCTCCACACTGCCTTCTGCAACTGGAGTTCCTGGACCCAGTCTTGGTTGGATTAAGATTGTCTGAATCAAAAAGCAGATAAGTTTAAGGATTATACCTCTTCTCTCTATAACAAAAGTCATGGGGCTGGAGCGATAGCTCAGTGATTAGGAGTGCTAGCTGCTTCCAGAGGACTCTGATTCAGCCCCCAGCATCCACATGGCAGATAACAACTCTGTAACTCCAGTTCCAGGGATATATCACCTTCCTCTGGCTTCCACATGCATTCTACACACATAAAATAAAGGTAAATAAATCGTATGGGAAAAGAAGCTGTTCATGTTTGGACAGCTTGTTTGGGGATTTATAGTTTTCATATCTTCCATACCTACAATCCTAAAGATATTTTGCTTGTTTTATTTTTTAAGTTTTTTTTATGAAGTCAGTACAGCCATCCTTGCTGAGAGCCACCGTGTACCTTTCCCTGTTCTATTATTGATAATTACCCACCCAGTAGCCTCTCCACTTCTCCCTTTACCAGCAAATTCATGCTAAAAGTGTAATGTTAGTGATATGTCCACATGAAAGAAAGAAATTCATTTCTAAGAATCCAAATTAGATAAGATAGCCATGAGACAAAATTCTGGCCAATGAGCTACAGATAGAAGGTTTTGGTAAAGACAGGTAAAGGTTTTGGAATGATCAGGATTGTGCTGGTGTGGGGTTCAGTACACATGGAAGAGGGAGCAGAGGGGGGATTCCTGGAGCCTGGTGCCCAGCCAGGTTAACCAGTTGGTGAGCCTCAGGTACAGTAAGAGACCCCATCTCAACAAATAAAAAGCAGGGAATAATTGAGAAATCTGACATTGACCTCTGGGCTCTGCAGACACACACACACACACACACACACACATACACACACACACACACACACACACCTTACCTCACACCTCTCAAGGATGGTTCCAAAGAAGAGCAGAAAGAGTCAGGGTTGCATAGAGGCATGTTCTACATACTGGGAACATCTCTTCCAGCTCTTTTCACATCAGCAAGTCAAGCTCTTCTCTATTTAAACTATTCGTAGGGTTTTCATACATTCAACTAAACTCAATGTCTAACTCATATATGTAGGTGTCACTGTCCCCAGTCACACATAAGTGCAAGGGACACCATGTAATAATGCAGTTCAGCAGAAAGTATGGTGTCAAAGCTCTCATGTTTAATTACATTGTATTTATATCTTAAAAGAATACCAAGGGGATTTGATTGGGGGACAGTTCTTTTTCTCTTAGATATACATGCTCTTAGCCTGCTGGACCATTCCTTCCTTTGGACTCCCAATGCACTGTACTGGACCAATGAGAAAACCCACTTAGAAGCTTAGCAATACCCGAGCCTTTAGAGAAACCCACTTCTTCAGGGAAACTGACATATGTATGCATACACACCATGGCCATAGGAAAAAAAACACAGTAATGTGGATGACACAAGAGACACCATGGGAAAACAAAGAAGACAGCTAACTCTACCTGCTCTCTGATTTCCTCAAAAACCTTGACTAATTATCAAGGCATACAGAAAAAAAAAACCACTCCAGAAAACTGAGCTGCTGTTTTTGAATCATCTAATGGATGTTCTTCCCCTCTGGGAGAGGAGGGAGAGCCAAACGATGGCCCCTTGCAACTTGAACCTCTCTTGGTGTTCAGTATGCATCCATCCTTTGCCTTGCTTATAATCCTGATATACAGAAGCAAAGCCTCTCTCCCAGTTATCATCCCTACAGTTAGTCCCTCCTGTGTCTGCCCACAGGCCTGCTACTCTCAGCACTGGGCACCATGCCTCTGAGTCCACTCTGTAATGAGACAGTGCCCTTGTTCACTTCTGGCACTCCTGGGTAGGATGGCAGTTGAAGTAACACAATGAGGCTGGCGTTCCTTTTTTTCTGCATGGACCCAGGAACAGTAAGTTCCTTCTCTAGATTTGCCCAACCTTCTGCTCTAACTGCACTTGAGATATCATTTTCAATCTGTGAGCCTAAAACACAAAGACACATTTTGTTATTGCCAAGCAGAAAATCAAGTAAGCGAATAAGCTGGTTTCTTTTGTTGGCTTCCCTTTCTGGGAAAGACCATATTTCCTGAGATTCTGAAAAGAAGAACACAATGAGAGACTGGGAGACTGCTAGAATACTGCCTTTGATCTTCTTTTGGCTGGCTGATCGTGCATTCACCTTTTGCCTCTGACTTCAAATTACAGAACCATCTCCCTGTTCACAGGAACATCAAGCCTTGCTTTGGTACCTCCTACCAATGACCAGAGTCAAGGTGGAATCACTTGACACCTGAAAAAGCAAAGACAGGCTTTGGAGAAATGACACAGCACATAACAGCAACAAAAGAAGCAAAGATACAGCTCTCTTTGCTTGTCTCCAGTGGCTTCACATCATACCATAGACTATTTTATGTGCACATAATAACCCCCTTTTGTCTTCATAACTTCTGCATCAAGGATTTCGACTCCTATCTCACTTCTCAATACAGCGTCCCTAGCTCTTCCATTTGTCACTATAACTATGTGACTTGAAGGTCGCTAGTCTGTGGAAACAAAGACTTTGAATTCCTATTCTGGCTAAGCCAAATAGCTTCTGACATGACCTTGTAGGAGTGAGCCAGTCTCCACATGCTCACCTCTAGAACAGCAGTGGCCATCACCGGCCTTGGCCCCATCTGAACAAGGAGAGTTTTCAAATGATGATGAAATGCTTTTAATAAACAAAGAAGTGTGAAGCTGTATGATTGCTCACAGACATGCTTGTATTTCCAATTACAGAGTGAGTCATTGATTAATCACTGTGAGAGCAGCAGTCCCCTCCTGGGAAGTGCAGCCATGGGGCACAAGCACTCCAGGATGAAATGTTCACTAAAATCATACTCATATAACTTGATTTGAAGATGCTATTAGATGCTTTCATTGTCACAAAACATGCAGGAGCTCTTGTGTCTGCACACAACATGGCACATTGGGAATCTTGATGGAGAGAGAGTAAGGATGGGAATGAGTTCCCACCATTTTCCTGGCCATGGTGGCTAAGAACCACCAGTGGACCTGACACTGATGCTGCCATCTCCTGCCCCATGCATCTGTGCTCAATGCCTAAGGTAGCAGGTTTAGCATGTTGTATAAGAAATCAGATGGCAAATGTGTGCTGTTACAAGACCCCGGTGTGCAAGCGTTCTTCATTCTCATGTGACAGTCCTCGCTCATCCCCAAGAGACCAACTAAATTTTTGAGCACTATAGTTCAGGTGTATTCAGCCTGCATGCAGCCTCGTGTAGCTTTGAATGCAGCCCAACACAAAGGCATAAACTTATTTAAGCATTATGGGATGGTTTTCGGAGCTTCCTTGTGCAGTTCTTGAGAATAAACTTTGTAGATGGTAGTGTTATGTTGCATCATCACATGATACTGTTTATATGCATGTGTGGCATGGTGTCTTGAATGGGAATGGCCCCTAAGGGCTCATATATTTGAATATTTGGTCCCCAATTGCAGGAACTGGGAAAGCTTGGAAGATGTGGCCTTGTTTAAGAAGGTGTGTCACTAGGGATGAACTTTAAGGATTGTAGCATTCTCTCTCTCTCTCTGTCTCTGCCTCATGCATGTGGATCAAGATGTAAACTCTCAGCTACTGCTCCAGAGCCATGCCTGCCAACCAACTGCCATGTTCCCTACCATGATGGTCATGGGCTTATCCTCCTAAACTATGAGCCCGGCAAACTCTTTCTTCTGTAAGTTGCCTATGTTGTGGTATCTCTTCCCAGCAATAGAAAAGTAGCTAAGACATGTGGCTCCAGCTTTATGGTGGTATGTGGCTTCTTGTATGTTATCTTCCAAGTGCAATGAGTCAAATTGGTACCACCAGAATGTTTATGCTCTTGCCATAGTTTAGAAAGTAAAACCCATGATTATCAATAACATTTCAGCCTACTGTTGCAAATAAGAGTATTAAATGTTATTCAGAAAACAGGAAAAGGTTATATTCTTTTTCTTTTACTTTTTAATCTGCCATGTGGTTGCTGGGAACTGAACTTGGGTCCTGTGGAAGAGCAGCCAGTGCTCTTCACGGCTGAGCTATCTCTCCAGCCCAACAGATTGCATTCTTATTCCATTGCTAAAGGTACTTCCACAGGTCAGCCATGCCTCAGCACTACCCACTGTGCTGTACAGCCTACCTCTCAGTTCACACTGCACCAACAGATGCAATCTGGAAGAATCCGAACCTTGCTCTCTTTTATCTCCTGTTGACTTACATAACAGAAAGAAGCATAGTCTGTTCTCTCTTGATATTTTCTTAAGCCCAACATGGCTTCCACAACATCTCAAAGGGAAAAAAACTGTAGAAAAGAAAAGTTACATGTGCAGTGAGAATGTTCAACAAGTGAACAGATAACTTTTTTTTGTCAAGGTAAATAGTAAGTCACCCTGCTTAGTGTGTCAATGACACATGCAAGCGTGCAAAGCCCACAATTTCAAAGGTGTCATATACCTGCTGGTCACTGTAGGGATGGTTCTGATGCTAAGGTCCTGTTCCCAATTGGTTCTTGATCTGTCAGTAAAGAAACCATGGGCCAATTGCTGGGCGGAAGGAATAGGCGGGACTTCCAGATTGCTGGAGGCAGGCAGGGAGACTCCAGGAGAGAAGTGAGTTCCCCATGCTTTAGATGGAGAAAAGCTGTTCAGCCATTTTGTGATCAAATGGATCTCACTCCTACAGGCCACTCCTACAGGCAGGTGGTCAGGGAGTTTAGCAGGGATTAGGTGTAACTGAGCAACTAAAGTTTAGGGGAAGTGGACAGGTGTGGAGATAAGAATATTGGTTAAGAATATTGATAAGAACTCACTTCCAGGCGAGAGATAGCCGCGCCCAGTGATTGTGTCAGAAGGCAAGTTGAAAATGAGCAACTGTCCTGTGTGTGTGAGTGTCTGTCTGTCTGTCTTTTATACGTGGATTCAAGGGGATCTGGGTAGGGACCAGTAGCACAGTCTGATCCCAGAGCTCAGGCAGGGTAACAAAAGCCGCACGCAACAGGTCACCAATAAACAGGCTGGCAAATTCAGTGCACATCAAATATCATGTCAGAGAACAAGAGCAGATCTTTAAAAAGTGGGTCTTTTTTCTTTTGTAGATGGCGATGTCACACTACTGTGTCCCATGATGCTGTTTGAACGACCTTGCGGTCTTTTAAAAAGATGGTGTCATTTGTAAAAGCCGGTTGTGTACTTGCATATTTAATTCCTCCCTCAGAATCAGAGCTGTTTATTGACTGAGTTTGCTGAGAAAGTGTGGAGACTACCACAGATGTAATACGAAGGGCAGGGGAAGGTGTCTTTTAAATCAGCTTGTCTCGGCAGGTGAGAGCCAGGCAACGTGAAGAAGCTGGGAAATCTATCCAATCAATCTGGAGAATGGAGCTGCTAATTTTAGCTCCCGTGCCTCGGTGATGGAAGCCGGCACAGATCCACACCTGTGGCTCACTGACATTTATGTTAGAGGTACTGGTTACAAGTCCAGCATCCCTGAAGAAATGGCTTCTTCCATCCATTAAAAGGTCGAACTAAATCAAAGGTTTATACGAAGAAGCAGTGGGAGATCCTTGGAAGTGACTTCTCCCTGTCCATTATCACCATGTCTGCTACAGCTACGGATGGTGTCCCAAAGATGATATCTAAGAGAGACTTGTAAAATCAACAGAAGACTATGCAACCGCCACCCCAGACTCAGACCTAAGGAAGTGTTACTGCACAGTACATTAAAAAGAAAAAATAAATAAAAACATGCACCCACTACAATGAAAACGACATGCCGGGCAGTGGTGGCACACGCCTTTAATCCCAGCACTTGGGAGGCAGAGGCAGGCGGATTTCTGAGTTCAAGGCCAGCCTGGTCTACAGAGTGAGTTCCAGGGCAGCCAGGGCTACACAGAGTCTCGAAAAACCAAGAAAAAAGAAAAAGAAAAGAAAACGATGCCATAAAAAAAACAAAACAAAAACAAACAAACAAAAAGGCACGCATCCACGCAATGACAACGATTCCTTTAAGAAAATCTCATCAAGGCTGAATTTCCTAAGGACCTCGTGATTCTAGTTCCAGGAATTCGTTGAAGTATTGATGCATAGTATGACCACTTTATTGACACATGAAGATGGCTATAAGTTCAGGCAAAATGATAAAAAGATTTCTCGGTTTATGACCCATCAAATCATTAGTGGTGCCCAAACCCAAATTAACTTGATGATGAAAATCAGCTTGCATTTCTCACGTGTATAGTAAACGTAGCTGCTCACTTCTATGAACTAAATTGAGCCTTCATACAGTGTCTCAAATTCGCTACAGCATTCCAGCTGAAACCAAAACTATGACAAGATCAAAAGAAGACACAAATATGCATCTTGACATACTGACCAAACACACCCATTGGGAGAAAAGAAATAGTGTTGTCTTTCAATTCAGTATAAGAATTTGCAAACAAACTTCAAGATTTCAGTGAAAATAATATTCTGAATTATTTGGGACTCCATTTTCGGTTGATGTAAACATGTTACCTGCTCATTTTCAAATGGAACATTTTGGGCTGCGGGCTGACATTTAACCTGAAGAAATTTTGGTCACATTGTCTTTACTACCTGGGGCCCTAGCTTCCCAGAGACAAAGTCCCTCAATTCACAGTTGCGTCATCTTCCCACGGTTGCTTTCTGGCAGTGTGCAGTGTCCACGCTTGCCAACGATTGTTTTCAAGAAGGACGCGCAGAGAGATTATAACTGCAGACAAACCATCTGATGAGCCTTGGGCGAACCCACCAAGCCCCGCAGCTCCCCGTCCAACCCAATGCCGATGCACTGGTTCCTCCAACGACGAGCCTGTAGCACACTAACTTTATGTCACCCTCTTTTCTTCTACTCTTCTTCTTTTTAATCACAGAAGTTCTATTACTCGGACAGGTTCATTCTATCCGTGATCACAACCTTGGAACACGCTGGCGATTTTAGGAGACTCTGAATACGATGCCAGACTCGGAGCATGATGATTGAGGAGCTGTTGCTTATGTGTGATGGTGGGTATCGTGGAAACTACACACAAACCTGGATTTTCCATCAGCTTTCATTAGCATGCTTAATGGATAGCCAAGACAATTCCTCTTTGTCCTATATGGACCAGAGAAGCCAAAAAGTGAAAGCCCCCGACCCTAGAACTTTTATGCTTCGTGTTTTGGGCCTCCCTAATCCAAAAATCTCAGATATCCACTTCTGATATCTTTATTGCAAACATTTTTGTGAGCCTTTAAATTTAACGCTGCAGCATTCTCTCCTCAAGTTTCGTCGCTAATTTCCCCGCCTTTCTTGTCCCTGCTCGTTTTGGTTCTCCCAGAATTCCCTTCCTTCAATGTCTATGTCCCTTCATGCTCTCCAGTGAAAGTTGTTATAGTTGCAATAAAATATAAATACACATAGATAAGCAAGCAGACAGACAGACAGACAGACAGAAGGGGGCTTGGGCGCTCTGATAGTCCCTTACCCTCTTCTCCCTCCTCCTCCTCCTCCCTGGGTGTCTTTCCCCGCCCAGCCACCAGAGGGCCTTCGGGAAATGCAAATCAGATGCTTAAAACCCAGTGGCTCTCTGAATAAAAAGGTGTATGTTTATGCGACTAACTACCCTCCAACCTGCTCCCAAAGCCTCCTCTCTGGCCAGCTACGCCAGCAACAACTCTGTCCTTCTTCCTTCCCACGCTCTGTACTCAGATCTCACCTTTAGCACTGATGCTAACCCCGCCCACCCTATCACTCACAGCCTTCTGAATCTCCATTTCTCTTCTGATTTATCTCCACCACCACCACAACCGTCTTCTCTCTAGCCACCGTATTTGTTCACTTGTTTATAAACGTACTCAAATGACTCCATGACTGATGGGAGACCAGGTCTTATTTTGTCCACCACAGCATGCAGATATCCAGCAACTGATCAGCGCCTAACCCAAAGCAGGCGTTCGATAGGTACATGCTGCTAAACGATGAAGGAAGAGAAGGAAGGTAAGATAGGCGAACAAAGGCCAAAAAGCAGGAGAGAGGGCAGGAGGAAGGGAGAGAAGGGACGATGCTAAAACAGAACTAGAACGCAATAGCATGACATTTTCAGAAGCTTTTACAAGAAAATGAAGCAGATTCTGCCCACCATCCCCACTTCCTGTCCCCCTAGAACTTTGAAATCATGGACTCCTACAGTCTTTCGTTGGCAGAGATTTTCCAGGAAGTGGGGTGCAATCTTCCATTAAGCTTTTTGCTGCCTCATTA
>JADRCH010000035.1:5911814-5982605 GCA_019843965.1 Rhynchomys soricoides | reverse complement strand
GATCCCCCCCAGAAGGTTCTTCCTTGTCTATGTCTCTCCAATGTGATTATCCAAATAACCCCTTTTTTTCCGTATCCAAGGTGGAAATTGGCATGGGCAGCTACATCCCCAAGTTCCTCATAGCCACCTAAAACGCATGTGAAGGGGAGATTAACATATACAAAGTTATAGGAGGACAAAAGTCAATGAGAAACCAGGCAGCCATTGTATGAAACGAATGTGTTCCCCGGGTAAGTCCGCGAACCAATGGCACCTGTTAGGCCTAGAAGCAGCTATGGTCTTCTGCATATAAAGCACAATCATTGCCCATTTGTATCTCAATAGGAAGCCTTCAAAATGAACCACATAGCACTTCGTCCCCCTTCCACCTCCTAATATCCTACTGATGTCATTCATTGGCCAAACTCAACTGAAGACCAGTGAGTGCAGAAGCTCATTACTGTAGCCATTAAAGCATCTTCCTGTTACTGACACAGGATAAAGAAGAGAGAAGAGGGGAGAAAGATCAGGAGAGACTAATAGAGAATGTCTACCACAGAAGCCAATGCACATGGGATACAACAAAACCATAAGAGACAGAAAATGGAGAGTAGTTACTGATGAACCAACAGGGAACAAGAGTGTGTATTGACTGGATGTGAGATGCCTGTATAGGCTCATGTAGAACACTTAGTCCTCAGATTGTGACCTTGCCTTAAGAGGTTGCTGAGTATTTGTGACAATGATAAGAAAAGCAACCAGCACAGAGGACGTCTGAGTCCCAAGAAGAAGATTGAAGCTGTACTGATGGACAGCCGTGCCTTTGTTTTGCTTCCTAGCATCCCTAAAATTGGGAACCCTCATGAAACCAAGACTAAGAAATGAGATCCCAAATGCTTAGAGCATTTGGGTTCATGTGAAGAGTGCTGGATATCAGAACGTAATGACTCAATGCCTTCTAAGTTCTAAGAAAGTGTTTAACCTATTACATTCTATATTGTTAAATAATTAAAATGTGAACAAAGGACTGATGATGTAGCTCAGAGGAGTATTTGTGTAGCATGTTTGAAACCCTGGGTTTGATACCGAGAGCCACATAAACCAGGTATGTTGGTACATGCCTGAAACCCCAGCACTCTGGAAATGGTGGCCCGAGGATCAGAAGTACAAAGAAACCTTCAGCTACATAGAAAGTTTGAGGCCAGTTTGGAACAAGAAACACTATCCAAAAGGGGATGCATGTGTGAACCAGCTTATTTCCACTACTCCCCCTTTAAAAATATGTGTGCCTACTGTGGCCCTCCTCTCTCCCCTGGACATTGGCCAACATCCTACAAGGACAAAGGGAACACTGTTTTGGTCGGCCTGTGAGTACAAATGGAAATGACAATGACACTCTGGGGTCAGCTTCAGAGAGACTGATCAACTTTATTCAGGGTAAATCAAGAGTTATATAGTTTTAGGGAAGGAAGTGAGAATATCCAGATGGGCAAATGTCGTTTGATGAAGGCTAAGAGACTGAGATGTCTCATTAGCATGAGATGTCTCATTAGCATAGGGAGGCATTCCAGGGATCTCGGGTGCTTCTTATTGAGAGAAAGGAAGCTGGACCTGAATCTCACAAAGGCTCCATGATATTCCACAGGCAGAAGGTATGGGGGTTTCAAATTCCTCAGACAAGGTCAGAGAAGGAGAAGCCCCACTGGTAAAGGTAATCACGATTTTGCATCAAGCTTTCCAGTAAAGTCAGACTTTAACTTTAGTGGGGTCCAACACCTACTTCCTATCCCCCAGCGTTAACTCAGCTAGTCATAATTCAGACACTCTGAATGCATGGGTATCTCACACACACACACACACACACACACACACACACACACACAGTCACTAAGTCGACTCATTCTCGACCAAAGGTTTATAAATCACCCATCCCTTACTTTCCTAGTGCCTTCTTTTCAGCTTCCATTATCTTAGTTGCCTCTTAGATGGGCTCTCCCACTGTTTCCCAACTGATCAATATTCACACTGCTGCCAAGAGACTTCTCTAAATTCATTCTTAGGGTCCCTTAATCTTCTCTGAAACTCACCAATGTATCATCAAACCCAAATTCCTTAGCATGACATATAAAAACCTAAAAGTATCCCCCAGAGATGTCTTATGTTCCAGTCACACCAAACTTTACACATTTCTCCCATAGAGCAAGATTTTATATTGGAAATTTTACAGGATAAAATCAATTAATTATGAATCCTAATTGCATTGTGAAAGCCATCATTGATTACACATCAGTCTTACTAGAAATTAATAGTTTACCAACAAAGGAGGGAGGAAAAACAAACCTTCCACAGACAAAGCATGATAGCGCGTGTCTGCCTTGAGCATATGGCTGTGGGCTCTGCCAGCCTCTGTCTTTAGACTTCTATTCTTGGGTTCTGTTTCCCACTGGCATCCATGATCAATGTAGCAAGCACTCGTGTAAGGTCAGAGCTCAGGGACAGAAGAGCCAGAGGTTGTGTATGCCAAAAAGTAAATTTAAAAAATGTTTAGTTTAGATTTCTCCCATTTTGTTTGTTTGTTTGTTTGTTTGTTTTGCTTATAATATAAAACATACTCAGAACAATAGCTCATGTACTATTTAAATTTCTGCTAAAAAGGAAAATGAATTTTACATTAAGATTTTGAAACTCTCTGTCATGTAAGCTGCCTTTCCATTGAAAAATTACAAGCTGACTTTTGATACTGAGGGATTCTTTAGACATGCCACCAAGTATACTCTGCTTCCCTCTACCTAGTCAGGCAGCTGGGCCTCCATGACTTAGAAAATACCATTGCGTTGAGAAAGTTATTTCTTTCAGTATCTTTAAGTCTGCCACCATGACAGAGTTCTTTCTTTAAGCTTGACAGTTAGCATTCATATGTCATCCCCTGTCCCAGTCAGAGAAGGAACTGAGAGATGCCTTTCTTCATCCTTGCATCATCTTAGGGTCAGGTGACACTTCCTGCAGGATGCAATGTGTTTGTTAAAAAGAACTGATAGAGAAAGTGGGCATGGTGGCCCATGTCTACAGTACCAGAACTCCACAGGCTGAGGCAGGAAGACTGGCATAGGCTTGATGCCAGCCTATGCTACAGAGTGAGACTCTGTTTCAGAAGAAGAGGTTGGAGGAGGAGGAGGAGGAGGAGGAGGAGGAGGAGGAGGAGGAGGAGGAGGGAAGAGGAAGTTGCTATGAATTATTGTGTGATACCTATAGTCTCTATGACTCTAATCCTTATTAATTTTTTTTCTAAAATATAAACAAAGCATCTTTATAAAGACATATTCCAGGGTTCTACATTTCTAAGTTGTAATAATTGTTTCCCAGCATTCATCATGGTAAGCCACATGCAAACCGGGGAAACACACTGCAGAAAGCCATCCTGTTAACTTTATACTTCGGGAGCTTCTTCTGAGAATTCTCAGGGAAGATGTGAGATAAACATCTACTCACCCCAGATGAAGAACCTAGAAGAAACCAAAGAAACAATTCCACTCCTGTCTAACTTGATGACCTAAAATAGGGTCACCTACAGACGTGTAAGTGAGGGGTTTCTTGTGGGAACATGGACAACTCAAAAGCAGCTGCATTACAGAAGAGCCCACCCCAGCACAGATGATAGTTTAGGAAATTCCCAAAAGTTCCCTGCAGGACTTGAAGGCAGCTCCACCAGAGTCCCCTCACCCACCAACTGTCTACTGCATATATAACCTGAGGGAGTAGCCTTGACAATCTTGTAACTTCCTGAACTTCTTGAGTCTTGTAAGTTTCATGAACTTACTAAGCTTCGTCATTCCATTAATTTCCTGAGTCTTCAGGGCCTCACTCCTCCCACCAGGGAGTGATGCTTCAGTTTGGAATGAACTTCTACAAATGGTGCTGGTCTACAAGTCAACCATCATCCATCTTGCCTGATAAAAGGGAATTATTGACCTTCTCCTCTAAAAATCTGATTTTCTTGCCAAACTAGAAAGACATTTGGAAATCAATAGCTCACAAATGCTGATAGCTTCAAATGAGCTTTGTCAGGGGGGTGCCATTAGTGGAAGTTCCTGGATAACACACAGCCTTTCCCCTCACCCCATGCACAGCGCATTAAGCCAACCATGTGTGCCTATTTGTGCATTTGTTTGTTAATAGCTATACTCACCCACTTTAAAAATAATTATACACACGTGAGCAACTAAGAATATCATTAGTGCCCGCGCTTCAGGGTCCTCATAGTAGATGGTATACTGTATCAGTTAATGGTAGCTTTGACCTAACTGAGCAGCGTAGGTTTATGTTGGTTTCCCATGAGGTCCTCCCAAGTATAGTATCTCACAGTTTGTGGTCATAAAGCACAGAACTGCTCTCTTTGTGTGCCTATATGTAGAAAACAAAGCGATTTTTCTAAAAATGCTTGCCTATATAACTGAATGATTTGTAAGTTTTCTAAAGTTGAATTATTATAGCTGACAAGTCAAAAGTGAACCATTACAGGAGCATATTACACTACTGAGAAATTCAATTTAGAGCAGAGCACGGTGCACACTCCTTATCCTATATGTAAAGTATGCCTCCATAACTGAAAATATCAAATTATTTTGTAGAGCTGGAGAGCAGGGATGGCATAAAGGGTCAGGAAGGAATTTTTGAAGGTCATGGAAACACTATATATTTTTATTATGGTTGATGGTTATTTGGGTTGATATATTTGCCAAAAATATTCAAACGTGAAAAGGAATTTATTTCATTTTCTCTGACTTACACCTCAGGACAGGAGTTTTTAAAAATCAGTAGTGAAGCAATGTAAAGCTCTGATTTTGTTTTCAAGCCCTATCAAGTTGCTATTTTACATATTGATATTCATAAAGGCTGGGATCTATGTTGTTGTAGTGACTATTCTTTCCTGGATTCCTTCTGGATTAAAAATAATATATGTAAATTGCCTTAAGTGAGAGATAATGAAATTCCTTTCTGTATGAAGATAAATTGTGAATGCTTAACTTTGTAAAGGGACTGGACTTCTCACGTATATTAATATGCACATCAAAGTTTGTATCTCTAACAGTTTACCATACTGTGCCAAGGCCTATTCAAAAGAAATGCAAATAGATGATAAACTTGTATATTCACAATCCACCTAAGCTCTGTATTACAGTTAGGTGGACAATCTGTCACATCAAAATGAATGAACTTCGAAACACAGACGAACTTTGACAGCAACAATGATTATCATCTAGATGCTAAAGAAAAATCTCCCCACAGGTAACAATAATTACTTGATGCTATAATTGGTGACTGTTTGTGACACAGTCCATGAAGGCCCTCTCTTGCATGACCTCACATGGCATTTTAAATATTCTTTACATTTTGGGACTATTTTCCATTGGATGCACCCACACAGAGCTTTGCACAGTGCGCAATGTCTGGAAACAGGCAAGACACTGGGCACCTGTTTTTGTGGTTCAAGTGACAGTTGAGAGGCAGCAGAGAGAGCTGAAGAACAGAACAGTCAGCATCCAGAGCAATTGTAGAACCTGGGTTCCTGCTATCAAAACACTGGACTGTGGATACTATGTGGAGGGAATCAGTTGTACAACCGGAGAATTCTTCAAGGTGCTTCCAGGGCCAAGTGGCTTGTTAACCAGATAGCCAGTGTGCAGTGAGTTCTGGTCAAGGTTCATCTTTTCTGTTTGATCCGGCTGTTATCTCTACCCCAGGTACTATACACATTTTCTTATAATGCGGGCATCACTGGACTTGTTCATCACCATATGACTGAACCCAGAACATCAGAAAGCAGTTCCATAGAAGTTAGAACTCTTTTAAGGATCAGAAAACACTGTAGCAGAAGGGACAGGAAGATTTTATGAACCAGAGGAGCTGGGTGACAATAGTGGCACATACTTTTAATGCCAGCATTTAGGAGGCAGAGGCAGGCAGATCTCCAAGCTTGAGGCCAGCCTGGTCTACAAAGTGAGTCCTAGGATAGCCAGGCCTACACAGAGAAACCCTGTCCCAAAAAAAAAAAAAAAAAAAATCCAGAGGATCAGTAAATTTGCTGTGAGATTGTATCTCCTGGGAATGTCAGGTGCTACACTCATAAAGTCTCACTAACATGACTGTCTAACCATGATCTGAACAAGGACAACAACAGACATGTCACATTGGACCGTGGAAAGTCCAGGAGGCCTCAGTCCTCCACAGAGAACTCCAGCAACTGAGGGACGCTGAGAGTGGGGAAGATCATCTTCCCAGGCAAGAGCACGCCAACTGGTTATCCAATACCTAGTGTCAGCCCGGAAACACAAACTAAAAAGCAACGCTATCAGGCTGACCAGGTTGGGTGTGTGTGTGCGCGAGTGTGTGTGCGCGCGCGAGTGTGTGTGTGTGTGCGCGCGTGAGTGTGTGTGTGCGAGTGTGTGGGGGCGCGAGTGTGTGTGCGCGCGAGTGTGTGTGTGTGCGCGCGCACGCGAGTGTGTGTGCGCGCGAGTGTGTGTGTGCGCGAGTGTGTGGGGGCGCGAGTGTGTGTGGGGGCGCGAGTGTGTGTGCGCGCGAGTGTGTGTGGGGGCGCGCGCGCGCACGCGAGTGTGTGTGTGTGTGCGCGCGAGTGTGTGCACGTGAGCGCAGGGATTTGAAAGAGAAGGGAGAAGTACAGTGAAGGCGAGAACTGAGGACGGTAGTGATCTGATTACATCAGAATCTTAAAAAGAAAGAAAGAAGCTGAGTGTCCGAGGCACACGCTTATGATCCCAGAACTCAGGAGGCAGAAGCAGGGGGATCTCTATGAGTTGAGGCCAAGCCTACTCTACAGAGCTAGTTCCAGGACAGCTCTACAGGGCTACACACAGAGATACCCTGTCTCAAAGAAAAACAAAACAATACATGTATTATAATAATAATAATAATAATAATAATAATAATAATAATAATGAAATAAAAATAAAAACTAACTGTACTTATAAAGTTGGCATTGGGGGACAATTGACCAATAAAGTTTTTTCATATCTCTCTAGTGCCGTAGAGATATTGACATGAACAAGGTCTGCTTGTGGTCTAGAGAGATATATGATTAAATAATAATGAAAATGTGTTGTCAAATAATTCAGTATAGATAGAAAAGGCTAAACTCTTATACAATTTCAGAAGAATGTCAACATATGTTCTTAGTAAGTATCATTTGCTAATTGGTGGATGCTAACTGGATTGCTATCGTAGTAAATATCCTTGCTAACATCAGCTCTGTGTCACATATGCCCGCATATATTTATTTCATTGAAACGCTATGACAGCCCTTTGGATGCACTCCGATTGCCCCAACGGTTTTAGATACGCGGTTAATTAGCGGCGGCGATAGCTTGGGCTGTGCTTATAGAAGTGGAGGTGTGGAAGTACTAAAACTTTAACCCTTGGAGTTTTAAAACGGGAATCAAGAACTGAAAGGACCGGAAGGGAAAGTTGGGTAAATTTACGATCACGGGGCTGCAGAGCCACAGATGTGAACGTGGGCAGGAGCTGCGTGAGAGAGTGCAGAGTTAGTGATGCAAGTCTGAGAAGTCGGAAGGGAACACATCGATTAGCGGTCAGCGGTGGCGCAGACCTTCAATCCCAGCACTTGGGAGGCAGAGACAGGCGGATTTCTGAGTTCGAGGCCAGCCTGGTCTACAGAGTGAGTTCCAGGACAGTCAGGACTATACAGAGAAACCCTGTCTCGGAAACAAAAACAAAAACAAACAAAAAAAAACCAAACAAACAAAAAAGAAGTCTTGACGCTGTGGACAGGCGCAAGAGATTAAACTGACAATGGAGGGTGTGAAGTCCCACACAGGTGGATTTATAACTCAATCAAACTAACGTCCTAGTAGACATTTAAATGTTGCCTTCTTTTCATTGTTCGTTTCAAAACCGTTCTCATAATGAGTTTACAAAAAAAAAAAAATAGAAACCCTCATGTCAGTTTCTTTTAGGGTAAGCCTCCAAAGCCAGCTGGCTAGAGAAACGCACTCAGCAAGTAATACCATACAAACATGGAGGGACAAGAAGAACCGTGTAGAACTTCTATCAATTGTCTCACAAACCTGCATTAGACCAGAGAGGGCATTTAAATCTGCCCTCGCCCCTAGCCAAACAGCCGCAGGAACCTGCACACCGCCCTGGACCAGTCACCATAGCAGATGCCTGGGTGCCTTTTCTCAGGAGTTTAGGCTTGCAGCCTGAAATCCGAAGTGTTCTGCTCTTGCTCGGCCCACTACTTCTCTCTCCTTCAGGAAGGTTTCCCCACTGGCTCCCACCCTGGGGACTTCATTTCATGCTTGCATTCCTATCCAGATAAATGCTAATTGTTCCCTAATATCATCGTTCCGTCCACCTTCCCTACATTATGAAAGCACTGCGCTAGGGGACAAGTAAGGCATCAGAGGCTGAACGCACAGACTGAAGATAAAGAGTACGTTTTGCTGAATGTGGCTTCCCATAGGCCTCCGGAAGCAGAGCGTGGGAGCTTGATTTTAATACATTAAATTTCCATTTGCTTCTCAGTTTGACCTTTTTTGTCATCAGTGGTATAACAAGTGTGAGAATGCACATGTGCGCACGCGAACACACACACACATGCATGCTTTTATCATTCATTCTTGCATTCGTTTATCTAGTCAGCCTTTGCTAAACCAAGTCCTCTGTATAACGGCACTGATTGGCCAGAAACTTCATTTTTCCCATCATGAACAGCTCATGGAAAGTTAATCATTGTCTAATATCCTTCTAGAATATTGTCCCCAAACTAGTTTTACTACTAAAAATGGGACTATTAAGACATTAATTTAGCTGTGATTCTCAGTGCTGACTTTATTGGAACTTTATTGCCTTGACTTCGTCTGCTGCTCTTCAAGGTTTACTAAGCAACTGCTACATGCTAGACACGGTCTCTGGGCAGGTTAACGTCAAAGTGTGAGATATTCAACACATACAGTATCACAACATCCCTAACAAGGCTTGCATCCGAGACCTTTTATAAATAGTCCAATCTACCGTTCAGCCACATTTTTATGTTGTTACACTTTTTTTTTATTGCATTCCAGTTATATTAAACTATTTTCCAAATAAGGTTAGACTTAAGCCTTAGATCTTAGGTTCTACAGTTTCCATATGTGATTCCAATTTTGAAATATTGATACCTAAGATCTCCTATGTACCCAAGGAAAAAATGTAAAACATTCATAGACAGGGTGATGGGTGGGTTTGTGTGAACGCACGTGAGCCAATGAGGACAATTAGGGTTATTTACAGAAGCAATTGTAGGGGCTGGAGAGATGGCTCAGCGGTTAAGAGCACTGATTGCTCTTCCAGAGGTCCTGAGTTCAATTCCCAGCAACCACATGGTGGCTCACAACCATCTGTAATGGGATCCGATGCCCTCTTCTGGTGTGTCTGAAGACAGCTACAGTGTACTCACATAAAATGAATAACTGAATAAATAATCCTTTTCTAGAAAAAGAATCAAAAGAAGCTATGGCAGAACCATGAGCATGAGGAACCATGAGCTCCTCCCTGTATCTGCACCACTCTTCCCTACTCTGCTAAGACTCCTTAGTTACCTATGAAAGCTCGGGGGGGATCAGGGGCTCCTTGAGCTTCCTTCTTCCCTAGTAGAACGTCAATGAGCCAATTCTGTGATCCCAGCTACTGTGAGTTCGAGAGTGTGAGAGCCGTGCTGTGCCTGGAAACAGTTTCCCACAGTATTTCACCCTTCCCTCTGCCTCCTACGTTCCTCGTCTCCTCTTCCATGATGCTCCCTGAGCCTAGGAGGGCTGACACAGACGTCCCCTTTAAGGCTGAGCATTTAACAGTCATTTATGCTCACTGCTTTGGCCGGTTATGAATCCCTGTAGTAACCACTGCCTATGGCAAAAAGAAGCCTCTCTGACCAAAGCTAATAGCAGCATAAATCTACGGCAATAAACATAAATATTTAGAAGGACATTTGGCAGGTACATAATTTCCATCTGGTAAAACAACAGCCAAAACTTCTCCACCTGGGCCTATGACATGCCCAGCCACAAAAGCTTCTGACCAAGCTTCTAGTATCTGGTATGAATTTCTTCCTGGGAAATGGGTCAATCAAATTAAAGCGCTGCTGTTTACCTCCCGAACAGTCATGAGACGATTGCTCTAACGGGCACAGAGGGGCTATTTTGTGAGACATTTAAGCAGGAGAACTGTATAGGCTTTTCTTCTTTTCACAGTTTCACAGCCTAGTTGGTACCATACTTAGAGTGAGCACTAGCAAATAACATGTAGCTGAAGTCCACCTATTTGAAGGGAGAGTGCGGGTCTGTTCACGATAAGCTACGTATGACACAGAGGCAGAAGCGCATAGAGAACGGAAGCCTACAAGGCTCAAGAAAGCGTCCTGGAGCCGGGCAGTGGTGGCACACGCCTTTAATCCCAGCACTCGGGAGGCAGAGGCCGGCGGATTTCTGAGTTCAAGGCCAACCTGGTCTACAGAGTGAGTTCCAGGACAGCCAGGGCTATACAGAGAAACCCTGTCTCGAAAAACCTAAAAAACAAACAAACAAAAGAAAAGAAAGCATCCTGGGGCTCTCCAGAACTAGATGCTCCTCCTCTCAAGTCCCCAGCTCCTCAATCCGTGAGGCGTGGTTAGCCACAGGGCTGCTGTGAAAGTTGAACCATGAACAGCACACAGAGAGAACCCGATCGATTTTTTTTCCCTGAACACTTTTGATTTTTCTACCTTCTAAAGCAGTGTTTAAGTTTAACTAAGCCAACGTGAGATCGTGCTGTGTCAGAGATTGTTCCTTACCACTGATCAAAGCCAAGAGCTTTGCTTTAGAGACTGAGGGGAGGGGGACCAGCAATGTCTGACTAGAAAATAGAGACTAACCGAGGGGTTTTCTTTTCTAAAATGAGGTGAATTAGAATTAGAAGCATGCGTCTTGGAATTCCAAACTTTTCCTTGGCTATGTCTGACAGAGCGATGTAGCGTTCATCTTCCAGCACAGCTGCGGTTCGTGCCGAGCCTGCACTAGACATGAGGAGACCCGGTGAGTGCATTTCCCCTCATCCATGCACTGAACACATCAGTTACCATACTTTCTCCGTGCTGACTTTCTTCTTTCCTTTTGCTTATCTGTCCTCCATGCTGCTGACTCGTCCATCTCCGTGACAATGGTCCCACTAAGTTCAGAAAAGCTCCTTCTTGCAGTAGATTTAGCACAGAGGTCCACGACTAGACAAGTATGCAGAGAGTGAGAAACTTTGGAGCACCCAGTCATAAATGGGATGTCTTCATCAAACCCCTGCCCTCGGGGCTCTGGAAGCTATAAGGGGAAAGAATAGGAAAGATCGGAAGAGCCAGAGGTGGTGGGTAGCTCCAGGGAAGCACGACAGGATTGCTGCACATATGAACTCCCACAGACTGTGGCAGCATCACACAGCACGCACAGGTTCAGGCTAGACAGGGTCCCAGCTCTAAGATGGAGAAGTGGATCTGGTGGTCCCACCCCTAACCAAGCAGCTGTCTGCAAATCATGGATATCAGCAAAGGGAAAATCAGTTTTCCCCAGGAGAGTCTCACTGGGTTTATCAACCACACTCTAGGGCAAGCCCCATACCCAGGAGTCGTTGGCTAACACACTGACACACTGAACTCAAAAACGGCATTGTGTGGAATTTTGTTTCATTTTGCCTTGTTCTAGCATTTTTGGTCTTAGTGTTGGTTTTGTGGAAATTTTTTAAGAGAGAAAAGAAAAAAGGGAGTTGAGTGAGTGAGGAGGTAGAGGAGGATCTGGGAGGAATTAGGGGGAGGGTGACATGGTTAAAATATATTGCATGAAAAATGGTTTTTTTGCTAAAGAAAAATGCTCAATAAAAGCTTTGAATGAATGATCACTAGTTAACTGACTTAGGGGTATTGTGTGTGTTCGCATGTAAGTGCATATGTGTGAACAGGTGTATGTGTGGACACATGTGTGAAGACCAAGTTGGCATAGGTTTCCTCCACCTTATTTTTGGAGCCGGTCTCTCAGCAACCTGCAGCTTGACACTTCCACTAAAGCCCGAGAGTTCCAAAAACCCGTCTGTCTCCTTGACTCCAAGTGCTGGGGCTACAGGTACGCAGCCCTGAGCCTTGTGCATGGAGTGCCAATATCAGAGCTCAGCTTCTTTTGCCTGCACAGCAAGCACCTGATTGACAGAGCCAACTCTCCGGGCCTTAATTAAATTAATAAATTAAATGCTGAGTGAGTGTCATGAAGGAGAAACAGCGATATTTTTGTAAATGTTCTTCTCAGTTCACCAAAAGGGTCAGATCCTGATTCCCATTTTCATTGATTTTTAAGCCTACCTCTGCTGGCAACATTACTTTCATGCTCATAAGATGGCCTACGCCATTAAATTAAAGGCCGAAAGAAGTCAGATTAGCGTTTTACACTGTTCAAGGGATTAAAGTTAATTGACTCTGTTATTTAAGTCAGCTTAACAATACTTCCATTTGGAGACTTTTCTTCCTCTGGAGTGTCTCAAGGTAGTTTATAAACCTTCAGTCTATAACCCTTATTTTCCACTTTAAATAGTAAAACACAGAGACACAATTAGTTTTAATGAAATTTTCCAATGAAAAAAGATAGATCTTCACTCTGAGTCGAGTGTATCAGAATGCAATTCCCAGAGCATTTCAAGTCAGTATTAAATGAAACATTGCAAATAGTGGGAAATCGTCCTCAGACACTACAGAGTGCCATTTCCACTCCCCCCTCCAATAGCCTCTCTTAAAGGGAAATAAAAAGGAGACTTACAAAAGAAAGTACTAACTCAACTATGTCTGCAAAGCTTTGTAATTTAAGTACAAGGGGTACGAGACAGGAAGCCCTGGGTGCACACACAAAACCAACCTATTAGCTGTGTGACCCATCAAGCTGCCTAACCTTCCTAGTTCTTATTTCTCTTGTGTGCCCGAGGAAGAGAACAGCAGCGGTCCCCATGTGGACTGAAGGTTCCATAAACTGAAGTAACATTGTGTCTTGGGCACAGTGAGCACCCAGGATATACTCTACATCATCATATGGACCATCGGTGGTTGTTAATGGTTTGCTCAGCATAAAGAATGTTTTCTAAGTCGGTGATCTTTGAGTAAGTGGATCACCATCTGTAATAAAGATGGGTCTCATCTAGTCAGCAGAAGAAGTAAATGGGTCTCCAATATCTAATAGCAAACTTATAGTCTTTCTAAGAAAGACAGCAAGCCTTGAGTCTCAACTGACACCACAATGTTTCCATGGTCTCTAGGCTGCAGCCCTCAGATTGGAACTAAAAGAGAGGGTCATCTGAATCTCACATCAGCTAGCCCCCAATGCAGATATGGATTTCTATAAGCACATGAGCTAATTCCAATAGGAAGACAGGCAGACAGAAGATAGATAGATAGATAGATAGACAGATAGACAGACAGACATAGGTAATTAGTAGATAGGTAGATGATAGAAGATTGATAACAAGTAGGTACACAGATAGTAGATAGATCATATTGGTATGATTCTCTTGAAACCTCTGAATCAGAACCAGATACAAGCATGAAAACCTAAATTATTGAAAAAAAAAAAAAACCTCTGGTATCAATACATTTGTATATAAGACTCTTGAAAGCCAGCATCAACCTGGAGGCATTAGGCATGCAACACATATCCAGTAAACACTTAAAGTCGCTCTCTGTCAATATATTTTAGCACAGCCATGCAAATATTATGACATTTTAAAAGGAAGATGTGAACTGAAATGCGCAAGACACAGCCTCACAAACGTAACGTTAAAAAGGTGCTAACTGAAGAAACCTTTAAGTTACCAGCTCTGCCAGATGGCTGAGAGAGTGTGTGAGCTTCCCCAAATGTCAGCCTAGGGAACAGAGTGTCCCAAAGGAACTGAAAGCTAGGGAGAAGATGAATCACATCTGCTGTCGTCATGGATACCGTTCCTCTCCATGTGAACTTGAAAACCAAAAGCACTCTAGACTAGAGTGGCTAGCTACTTAATTGAGGCCTCATCTGTTACCAAAGACTTAGGCCAATAGAGCATCCTTAATGTTTAATAAGCACTGAGAGAACACTTGGCCTCTCACAAACGTGCCAGATGTACACAGATAGTTTCTTTCTCCTGTTTGGATGTTCTCTCTGCGAGGGACCAATTGAGAAATTTTAAAACATCTTCGGTGCATCCAGGCATAAGATACTCTGACTTAGAAGCTTGAGGTGGATATCCAAAAGATCCCCCGTGTAGAGTTACTATCACAAGGAGGATCAGGAACTGTGGTGAAGGTCCCCATAGAAAGTCTGCTGTGTTCTCAGAAACACATTTCAATGCCCAGCCCCTCCTCCCTTCACACACGGTACAGTCTTCATCCACTCAACTGAAATATTCAGGGACTTTTCTGCTATAACAATGATTCTGTCTTCGTGCCTAGGTTCCTCACTGTTTTGTAATTACTCCAGTGTTCAAACTCTCCTACCCCGGGAGCCTAAAGAGGTAGGACCACAGGCAGCCGAGATCACAGGCTGCACATCGGTGAGAAACTGGCTAGAGAAGGAGCTGGAGGCTCACAGTTAAAAGTAACACTTCTATTAAGTCCCAAATCTAGGACAAGTGGGGGGTGGGGGGGAGAGGGACTAATTCAATTAGAGACAATCGAATTTTGTGGTTTTCGGTTTGTTGTTGTTGTTGTTGAGTTTGTTTTCATTTGTCTATCTGTTTTATTTTGGGTTTTGTTTTTTTTTTTCAAGTCAGGGTTTCTCTGAGTAGCCATGGCTGTCCTAGAACTCACTTTGTAGACCAGGCTGGCCTCAAACACACAGAGAGTGCCTCAGCCTCTGCCTCCCAAAAGCTGCAATTAAAGGTGTGTGCCACCACCACCCCGACAAATTTTGTGCATTTTTAAGTAGCAACATGTCTAAATAAATGAGTTTATGAACATACATTGTTTTGGGGTTTGGGGTTTTGTTTTGGTTTTGGTTTTGGTTTTTTGAGACAGGGTTTCTCTGTGTAGCCCTGGCTGTCCTGGAACTCTGTAGACCAGGTTGGCCTCGAACTCAGAAATCCGCCTGTCTCTGCCTCCCGAGTGCTGGGATTAAAGGCGTGCGCCACCATTGCCCAGCATGAACATATATTGTTAAAGTCTCTAAAACGTCTGTCTTTCTACAAGTAACTCAATTCTCCATTCTGCTAACTATTTTTCTCAAGTGCATCTTTTGTTTCTGGAAAGTAAAATTAAAAACTCAGGACAGACATTCTCCCTTTTTACCAAACTAGTGAAATGCAAGCCATGCCTTTACTTCAGGAGACAAGAGAAATAAAGGATTAGAAACAGAGATGCAGGTTTTCTAGATTAAGCTTGGGAAAAGCTTGGCAAAATGAACATTTTACCGAGTATTATAGTATCTTATTACCAACCAAACCTGAAGTTCTTAGGCAGCATCTGTTACTGTGTTTAGAATATCAAGTGTCTTCAGGTCCCACTCAGTAAAGACCCTGCCTCCAGCTTGTCTTTGATAGATAGCAGAGGTTAGGAAGGTTGGGAAGGAGGCGTTCACATGAGGTCTTCCCGTCACGGGGTGGGGGTTGGGAGTGGGGGAGTAGGGGTTTGGGGGAGTGGGGGCAGTGGGGTTGGAACCCTGTTTTCCTTTTCTTCCTCTCCACAGGCAACCCAGGATACTGGGCTTCCCTGGCCATGACCTCCCTTCACCCAAGCTCTAAACCCAGCAGGGTTGTCTGATCCTGAACCGGAACCTCCAAAATTAAGAGCCAAAATAAGCCTTGTCTGTCCCCAGTATTTATGGTGGTGATGGAAAACCGACTAGCCCGTGGTCTAAGGGAGAGACAAGGCTCCCCACTCACCATGCTGTAATTACATAAGCAAACATGAAGGTGGACCCCCCCCACTGTCACTGTCAAATTCTGAGCTAACTCAGTTCAGAGCTTCCCTGATCCCAATTCTCTCAGGAGCCTGGGGTGTGGCCTTACAGTTTTCCCCTCGCTTGGCAAACCCTGAGGAAGATAGCAACTGAATTAACCACTTCTGGTAACAGAGAAGAGACCCACTCTGGTTGATTCTGAGAGTACATATATTTTCAAAGGCAGAGGTGTCTCAACTATCCGTTCATTGAAACCACGGGCTGTAGCAACAGTACTCAATAAGCATCACCTCTTTCCCCAATCTTCTTACATGAATATTATTACATGTATTATGTATTATATAATAATATTATATACTGTATTCTTGCATTTGTCCTATCCACCCCCCCCCAAATCTATTTCTATTTGATAAACCGAAGCAAAATTTAGATGCTTAAAATGTGCCGACAGGGACTGGAGAGATGGCTCAGTAGCTAAAACCACGGACTGTTCTTGCAGAGGACCCAGGTTCAGTTCCCAGCGCCCACATCAGACAGCTCACAACCAGCTGTAGCTCCAGGCCCAGGGGATCCAACAGCCTCTTCTGGCTTCCACAGACCCCTGCATGCTGGCAATACACATCTATGCAGTTAGGCACACACGCATATATGCACATAAAATAACACAACAAATCCAAAATAAGTTTTTAAAATGCTAAGAAGGTTTTGTAGTCATTCTTGGATGTGACACTAATGTGACACTAAAGTACAATGCGATGACAGTAAGTTCAAGAGGTGGTTTGGACTGCAATGCAATTTAAAGATCCACGAGCGAAAGAATAAACTCAGCAAATGCAAGTCAACTCATAAGATGGGGGAAAGATGTGCAGTTGCATCTACAGGCTTGAGAACGGTGTGAAGTGGCCAGTAAGTACCCGAGAACATCCTCAGCATGACTTACCTAGAAAAATAGCAAACAAAACCACCACAACTCACTATTTTTCCTTTGTTTGAGTGGCTACTGTAAGACCGGCATTGGTAAGGACATGGAAAATTAAAACTTTTCTATTCTGCCTGAGAGAATATATGATGATGTAGGTAAAGTGGATGTGTGTGTGTGTGTGTGTGTGTGTGTGTGTGTGTGTAAAGAGAGGAGTGTGTGTGTGTAAAGAGAGGAGTGTGTGTGTGTGTGTGTGTGTGTGGGTGTGGGTGGGTGTGCGCACAGAATTCAACATTCAAAAGGAGATTTGACACATACCAATGCATGAACAAAGAGATTTTGATATCAATGAAAAAAGCTAATTATTTTTTAAAAACCCTGTGTTACATACATGGGATGCCTAGACTAATCGAGTCCATGTGGGTATTTAACGGGAGTGGTGGGTGCTATGGAGAGGGAGCCACCGAACAACTGCAGGAGCTGAGGTTTGCATGATTGTGTGAGTTGTAGAGACAAACGGTGGCCATGGTTGTGTGGCAACGGAAACACTCATAAATGTCACTCAACTGTATGCTGGAACGTTTTAAAGCAAGGTGTGGTAGTGCCCACCTATAACCCCAGGGCTTTGCAGGGGCCAGGAGAAGAGGAACTTGGTTTGAGGCTAGCCTGTGCTACTGAGTTCCTGACTAGTCTGGGCTACATAGTGAGCTAAGCCAGTGTGAGGTCATGGGGAATGTTAAAATTGTAAAGGTGTTTTGTGCATGTTTTGCCACAGTAAAAAAAAAAAGAAGAAGAAGAAGAAGAAATACAATGAAATAAAATCAATAACTGTCACTGATTTTTCTCATGAAGGCATAATTTGGATACGGCTGGATAGCATGATTCTGTATGGCGTAGGTTGTGGTTGAAGATCCAATTCCAGGACGTCTCACACACGGCTATGAAGCTGGTGCTCTTGGTGGCCAGGATCTGAGCTCAGGCTGTTAGTCAAGAGCTGAAGTTCTCTGTATGGGTAACAGCAGGAGCCTCCTGAGGGGCATAGCATATGCCTTGTTTCTTGGAACAATATTCAAAGACACAGGAATTGAAAACTTACATTCTCTTCAGATCACACCCACAGTGCCCTATGGGTAAAATAGTCAAATAATAACAAGCAAGGAATCTGTCCATTACAGGGAAGAATATTAAGGACTAGACCCTTACCTCTGAAGAAAAAAAACTTGACATAGTGCATGGTTGTGCACACCTGTAATCCCAGCTCTTGGGAGGCAGAGGCAGGAGAATGGGGCCTGGGACTGATCTCCATAGTGAGTTTCAGGACAGCCAGAACTACACTGTGAGACCTTTTCTTTGGGGGGAGGGGAGGGAGGGAGGGAGGGGGAGAGAGAGAGAGAGAGAGAGAGAGAGAGAGAGAGAGAGAGAGAGAGAAAGAGAGAGAACAGATCTGTAGACATCTTTGGTCAGCAACACCAATTAGCTTATTCCAGAACTTTCCTCTGGCTGATAATTTGTCTTCATGACTCACTGTTTATCCCTTTCCCAGAACCAATTTCTTCATGCATGGCTTCCATTGAGTATATTATGTATATATTATATTGTGCAGCCTCAACGCCACTATTAACTGCCCGATTCTGACTTTTTTCAGATTGTGTAAATAATAGTGAGGTTGTAATTGGCCTGGATTTCATGTTAAACTGTGAAGGACATAGGTAACCAAGTATATATACATTGGCAACCATTACATACAGTGCTCATATGTAGTACCATAATGCTCATAGCCAGCACCAGGCTGGTGGTCCTGGGTGGTGTGAGAAAGCAAGCTGAGGAAGCCACGGGAAGCAAATCAGTAAGACCTTTCCTCCATGGCCTCTGCTTTAGTTCCTGCCCTCTAGGTTCCTGCCTTGATCCTACCTTGGCTTTTCTCAATGGACTAAGAGCAGGGCTATATAAGCAAAATACATGTTTTCTCCTCAAGGGGCTGTGTCGTATGATACAAAGCATGGGTATATTGTTTCTCTTTCTCACGTACACAGTGAGAGTGAAGGTCAGAGCCATGGGTGTGGTTGTGGAATGTCTGTGAATACAGCAGGCACCATCTGTTCCTCAAATAAAGTAGAGCCCTTAGTGATGCTGGAAATGTTTATACAGACGTCAACTGCTACATAAGTCGTCATTATTCAAAGTAATATCCATTGATTCTTCTCCCTTTCCTTGTGAGAGTTCATCTTGGTTGCCAACTTGACATACCTGTTGGGAGACAATCTCGATTGAGAAATTGCCTCCAACTGATTGGTCTATGAGTTGTTTTCTTGATTGCTAATGTAGAAGTACCAAACCCATTATGGGTGGTCCATCCCTACCCAGGTGAGCCTGGGCTGGATAAGAAAAGCAACTGGCTAAGGCAGGGAGCAAACCAGCCGGAAGTGTTCCTCTGCAACCCCAGTGTCTTCCCCACTGACTCTCTCTCTTCTCTTTGAGCAGGGTCTCTCACTGAGCCTGGAGCTCACCAAATTTGCTTAACCAGCAGGTCAGCCAGACCCTGGGATCTTCCTATCCCTGCCCTCCCAGCACCGGTGTTACAGGCTCATACCACCGCATACCACCATGCCAGATCTCGAAAGTTCTTAGCAAATACTTGTTGGATGCATGTGTGATGAATAGCATCATTCACAAACATCCAGCTTTCTGCTAGGAAGCTCATTCTCTTGGCTGTACCAATGACACATACACCCATGATTGATCTCGCCTGTCCTCCAGGAGTTGGAAGGCTAGCTACATCATCTGGAAAGCCGGGAAGATTCGATAGCGAAGAAGAGATTAACCCTTAGGGATACAGATGGTGGCAGTTGAACTATAAATAATGCAACTCGATGAAATTCAAACACTCTTCCTTTCTTATTAGCTGTTGTACTGTTGGACCAAGATGTATAATTTTAAAAGATGGAGTAAGAATTTGCCTTTAGCCAGGCAGTGGTGGCGCAGGCCTTTAATCCCAGCACTTGGGAGGCAGAGGCAGGCGGATTTCTGAGTTCGAGGCCAGCCTGGTCTACAGAGTGTGTTCCAGGACAGCCAGGGCTACACAGAGAAACCCTGGCTTGGAAAACCAAAAAAAAAGAATTTGCCTTTCTACCTTGATCTGCCCTGATAGCCGAGCGACAAAACAATTTAGGATATAGAAAGAAAAACAATTAAAATAGTGGTGTTCAGATATACAGTCCCTCAACAACATTTTTACATTCCTAATTTATGGATTAGACCATCACAGGTATAATAATAAGTCAAGTAAAAATACAAAATATCAGTTATATGCCTTACACGCTGAGGTGTAAAACACTGACAGAGAGGGTAGGCT
The DNA here is from genome assembly GCA_019843965.1 of Rhynchomys soricoides. Classification (NCBI taxonomy): domain Eukaryota; kingdom Metazoa; phylum Chordata; class Mammalia; order Rodentia; family Muridae; genus Rhynchomys; species Rhynchomys soricoides. The sequence continues at coordinate 5,962,420 of JADRCH010000035.1, read as the reverse complement.
TTGAATACGCTCTGAAAGGAAATGTCACAGGGAGAGCCTTCCATTTTGCCAGCGCTGTCTTGCACAAGTGTTTATCACACTGACACTAAGTGTTGCCCACAAGAATGAACTTCCACATCACAACCTAATCTTCAGCCCAGGTGACAAGATGAGTAAAATTGACTCATAGCATCTGCTGCCAACATTTGGTATTCATGGCTTCTGCTGGAGCCCAGGTCATTACAGCCGAGATATTACAGTATACGAACATCGTTTTGTTCTGACAAATTGCAACACCAAAACTTCATGGTTGGCAAAAATAAATAAATAATTATAAAAGCACCATGTACAGGTGTAAAGATAAATAAAGTAAAACCTCAGTGCAATTTCTACCTCCAAGGAGAAACTAACAATCACAATGATGATTGTCTATTCTGATTATTTCTGCCTTTTCTGCCCTGGTAGATTTCAAAACCAAAACTTCATAGCTAGGAAAGTTGGCAAGATCAAATGTGTAAGTACAAATTTAACTCCCGTGCTGTCGTCTTAATTGGAAATAAAATAGCAATTGAGATGCTCTTGTTTCTATGACTATGAGGTCAAGAGAAATTATCTTTTTCCATTTTAAAATATAATTTGTTGGATCTCTTAGAAAATCACAGGAGAGGCTGGACCCTGAGGCCACTATGATGGGAGCTGCTGGGCTTACAGTCATTGCCTAGCAACAAGAATCTCTCCAGACTACAGAAGTGACGGAACTCAGAAGTCCAGGAGAGCATCTAAGACGGTTCTCTCTGGGAGTCTCGGGTCATCCGAAGGTTGGTCCGTCTACACTGCTACTGTTCTCCACTTTAGTCCAGGCTTCAGTGTTGTCTCATTCATCAGTCTGTCAACAAATATTGAGTATCTACTAAACACGGATGAACAATGTTCCTAGGGAGCTCATGTTCCAGGCGAGAGCTACAGATAATAAACAAATAAGTGTTATTTTGTGTCATATTATGAGTCTGTGTATATCTACAGTTGAGGATCCACAAGGCAAATAACAGACGCAGATGTGAAAGAGTGAGCTTAAATAGGTTGGCTTGAATCAGGCTCATTGAGAAAAGGGACATTTAAAACACTTGAGATAATGAGGGGTGCCGCTGTGGGGTAGCTGTCGTCTGTGAGTTCTATGCCGCTGTGGGGTAGCTGTCGTCTGTGAGTTCTATGCCGCTGTGGGGTAGCTGTCGTCTGTGAGTTCTATGCCGCTGTGGGGTAGCTGTCGTCTGTGAGTTCTAGGCAGAGGCAGGAACATGCCTGGAGATTTCTAGAAGCATAGGTCAGTGTGAGCCAGAGCAGTGGGAAGTAAAGATGGTCTAAGAACAGGGCGGGAGGGGTTGTTGAATGGTTCTGTTCTTCCTTCTGTCCCAGAGTTCCAGAGCTTGGGTCTCAGCAACCACGTTGTGCCGCTTCCAACTGTAACTCCAACTCCAGCCTCCTCTGGCCGTCACAGGAAGCTGCACAGACGTGCACACAGTCACACACACCTCACACAAATAAAGGTAAATTTAAAGAAGGAAGTAGGTTATGTGTGCTCTCGGAGTCTAACAGTAAACAGAGGTACACAGGTAGAGGGGTTTAGAAGAAAGCTAACAATACCTGTTAAAGAAACCCTCTTGTCCCTTAGGATGGGGCTGCATCAGAATCTCCATGGTAGTCACAGGCTGAGAGAAGTCTGGGGATCCTGGCATCTGTGTGAACACAAGAGCAGGTCCAGAAGGGCAACCTCTGCAGCCATTGGTCAGCTGGACTCCCTACAGGAGGAAACCTGGGGACTCCATTTTCATGAGCACAAATTAAGCCAGAAAGAAGGGAGGAGTCAGCCAGCAACGTATCTCGTGTGCAGTTCTACGAGGCTTTACATGTACCCCAGTGATCTTCCAGTGTAAAAGCTTGAGGAGAAAGAAAGGAAGAAAAGCGGAGTGAAGAGATAGCTGTGAGATAGGATTAACTGGGCAGACTGGAAAATTAGAGCCGACAAGACAGCAGAGCTTTGAGTCCCAGATTCCTGCCTTGGGAAATATATTGTATGTGATGCGTGAAGTTAATATTTTGGGTGCGGGGGCAGAGGATGAACTGACATTCACTTCTTACTACCAGGGGAACTAATGCATTCTTCTGTCAGTCACACTTAAAACACTGCCTTGTTTCTAACTCGATCCGGCATTATTAAATACTTACATAAATAATGCATCACCTCTGCCTCGCAGGAGCGTGTTCCCTCAGCCCTGAGGTAAGAGCTCTCAGGCTTAACTGGCGTTATACTAAAAGGAAAAAAACAACCTAAATTCTCCATGCTGAGAACAGATCAGTTTTTAGAAGGAACCTGGGAGAGATACAATATTCCTGTGCCCAGGCTAGTACAGGAAGGAAAGGGTCATTGTGGGTAGAACTCCTGCAGGAAAGGAAGCCAGCTACTGTAGGGCAGCTGAGGAGAGCAGGTCCACCAGTAGCCCTCTTCAAACGGAAAACCCCCAGGAAGCAGCAGAAGCCTGGCTCGCCCAGTCTGCAGCAGGAATCTGAGAAGAAGCCAGAAATGCCCTGGGACCAGGACTTGGGGGTCACAGGTCACGGATAATGGGAAAGGCAGTGGAACCCCTTAGCAATGCTTAGGGCTTAAGAAAGGAATTAGAGTGGACCCTCTGGGAAGAAAGAGACCTCAGTGGAGACAGAGAGCAGAGTCAGGGCTCGACTCTCACAGATCCATATCTGTGGATTTTACCACCCTGAAAATATTGGTTTGCCTGCCTGCTTGCTTGCTTGCCTGCTTCCTTGCTTGCTTGTCTGCTTTTTTGCTCTGACAAATGGTTCTATTCAGGAAAGTCTAACAGAAAGCATGAAATCTGCTTAGAGAGCTTCAGAGAGAACTTTCAAGACAGATATCCCTGTGCAGTAACTGAGTCTGACATACAACCAGAGAGCACTTTTCAGGAACTGGAGGAGGCAAGCTATGTTTATTTTTAATGTGCTGGCTAGAAATAACCACACAGCAAGAAGAAAGGCTGTCCAATGGGAGCTCTAGTTAAAAGTCACAAGGACAGAGGTTCTAAAACGAAGTCGTGGACACGTCATTTCAAAGCTTCTCACTTGAACAACTCTAGACAGGGTGAGCCTGCTTGTGTGCAGGCCCTATCTTCAGTCCTCAGGAGAACATTAGCAGTGATCGGTGACTCCTGCAGGCCACCCTGAGCTCTAGAATCCAGAGGAAGCCACGAGGAATGCAATGGCAGCTGGGTAGCAGTGGTTCCCTCGCATTAGTCAGAATGACTGAGAAACAGTAAAGAATGAGGTCACAGCTAAGTTCTGTTCGTATATTAGCCAGGGGCTTTCAATGGGTGACTTTTAAGTGGTATTTTACAACTAAATGTACATGGCTGGGACATAACTCACTGGTAGAGAACTCAAGAGCATATCCCAAACATGGAGTTCAGTTCCCAGCACTGCAAGAATTATCATCACAGTAAAAAGAATGGAGTACACCAGCATGGCCCAGCCTTCTGTAGACTATACATTAACACCAGGCACCCCATCATCTCACACACTGTTCCCACCACAGGAGGATCACAGGTGGGATGTGGGTCCACCTCTTCCTTCCCCAACATGATAAAGAAGAGAAGCAAAGAGCTCAATCCAGAACAGGAACTCTAACCGCCTGAAAGGCGTAATTAAATTCACTTCAGTAGAAGGTGTGTGCTGTCTAAAGTATAGCATCCACAGCTCCCCCAAATTCAAGCTGTAAAAATCCAGGGCAGCTCTGATAACATCATCTGCTCCAGATCACACATTTCAGACTTAGCAAATGGCTACTCTGTTCTTATAATGAAGGCTTTAGAACAACACCTCAGAAGTCATAGAAAGGCGCAGTGCACAAGTTTACACAATCTATTTATGTAACAGAAAAGCTAAATGTAGAGATAGATGATTGATAGGTAGGTAGGTACATAGACAGACAGACCGACAGACGGATGGATGGACAGACGGACGGTTGGATGGACAGACAGATAGATGAATACATATATACATAGGTAAATAGACAGACCACAGCAGATAGCAGAAAAGACTTTAGATAATTATCACACCAAGAGTTATTAATCAAACCTAACACATATATTAATTTCACAATATAGGAATTTATTTAAAGAAGTTATTATAAATTTATCAAAAGAACAAGAATAGCAAGTCATCTAAAATCAAGTAAAAAGACATTTATAGCTGAAGACTTCATAGTTCACCAACATTTTTATGCAGTCTAAACCTGTGGCGCTGGTCAAAGTTCAGAAGCCAAAGGTCTAACGCACAGTCTACTCAGCACCAGTGCTGAGGCTGCAAGTGCCAAATGCTGTGGGCGTCTGAAAAGTTTCCTCTAAAACTTAATTATTATCATTCTAGTTGACATCCGATTCAAAGTCCATCATGTCTCCCTGCCTGCCTCCTTATCCCTAAATATCACAGTTAAGAAGACAAATTGGGCTGGGCAGTGGTGGCACACAACTTTAATCCCAGCACTCGGGAGGCAGAGGCAGGTGGATCTCTGTGAGTTCCAGGACAGCCTGGTCTACAGAGTGAGTTCCAGGACAGCCAGGGCTACACAGAGAAACCCTGTCTCAAAAAAAAACAAAAACAAAAAAAAGAAACCAAATTGGATTAAGATTTAGAGATATTCGGTATAATGATGCGTTCAATAGGCCATGAAACGTGGACCCTCTGGTCTTCTATGTGGCAATGTCTCAGCTGCTATGGCCTTAGCTCTGTGTGAGCTTCTCATGAGAGCGATTCCCAGGACCAGAGACAGGCTGATACGCCAATCAGTGTTCAATTGCTGACCTTCATAATAAATAAAAAACAAGCAAACAAATCACGTTCATTATAGCCAGGTGTACTTGCTGGTTTTGTGTCAACTTGACACAAGCTGGAGTTATCACAGAGAAAGGAGTTTCAGTTGAGAAAATGCCTCCATGAGATCCAGTGGTAAGGCATTTTCTCAATTAGTGATCAAGGGGGGAGGGCCCATTGTGGGTGGTACCATCCCTGGGTTGGTAGTCTTGGGTTCTATAAGAGAGCAAGCTGAGCAAGCCAGAGGAAGCAAGCCAGTAAGCAGCATTCCTCCATGGCCTCTGCATCAGCTCCTGCCTCCAAGTTCCTGCCCTGTGTGAGTTCCAGTCCTGACTTCCTTTGGTGATGAACAGCAGCATGGAAGTGTAAGCCAAATAAACCCTTTCCTCCCCAACTTCCTTCTGGTTCATGATGTTTGTGCAGGAATAGAAACCCTGAGTAAGACACTTCTTTTGAGACAAGTTCTCAAGCATCCTACCCTGGCTACTACATCACCATGTACAAGAGATGAACTTGAGTGGCCTCTCTGCACAAGCCTGAACCACCATATGCTGCTGTCTACACTGAACCTCTTGTCATTGAGCATTCACAGTATCATTTCTTTCCTGTGCTGCGGATTAAGTTCAGGGTCTTGTACGGAGTAGTAGGCACTTCTACTTCCAAGCTGCCTCCATCGCCTCTATCACATCAAGAAAAAGCTTGGTGATATGTAATGATGTTCTGTGTAAGTGATACACAATTTGGGACACTTGTATGGACTCCAGTTGTTTTGCTTTGTTTTTTTTTTTTTTCAGATATACAAAAAGCTGTGATGTTTGTCAGCATATCTCTGCAGACATCGAAAATTCAAAAATGCAACCCCTAGAAGGAATATCAGAGGTACATGGGTGGTAGAGACTACCAGTTATCCAATAAAATCTCTTTCTGTTTTCCTAAGCAAAGGCTGCCTAGCTAATCTGCATAACCCAGGCTTCTTGACAGATAAGCAAGCCCTTGTAATAAAGTCTCATCTAGAGTATCTTAACAGTGGGAAGGAGTGTCAGGTCTTATCTTGACAACACTGGCATGCTTCCTCTTGGTTCTGAGTCTGTAAGATAGCTGAGCCTCGATGCTAACCTTCCCAAAGAGAGGCAGAGCAGGGAGAGAGCAGTACATGTCTGCGGTTCACATCACTACATCCTAGAGCCTGTGTGTTCCATCAGAGAATATTATTTACTGCATATGATGTTCAGAAAGCTCTCATTGACTTGTGCTCCCTTTGATATTATAGGAAAGTTCTGTTTTTCTACAACTGACTCAACAGAGAGACTCATTTTAAATCTTTTTTTTTTTTCTTTAAAAAACTGCTGTGTGGGCTGTTAAGATCACTGGCTGTTCTTAGAGAGGTCCTGAGTTCAATTCTCAGCCACCACACGGTGCCTCACAACCATCTGTAATGGGATTGGATGCCCTCTTCTGGCCTGCAGGTGTACATGCAGATAGAGCACTCATATATAAAATAAATAAAAAAATCTTTTTTTTTTTTTTTAAACTGCGATGTGATTTGAGTGTCTGGGGTTTGTGATCATTTGTGGTTCTTCGTTTATGGATTTCCAGTTTCTATTTTTAAATGTCTTTTCTGTCGTGAATTTGTAGAAACTTTTCATAGAAAATGTGAGAAAAAAAAAAGATAAAATAAGATGAGCAAAAACATTTCTGTCTGTGAAACTGGGAGATAGCACATGAGGGGGTTCCTTATGTGGCTCTCTCTTTGCACATTTAAAATTGTCTATAATAAGAAGTGAAGTTTTATGCCAAATGAAGTGGCATATGCTCGTAATCCCAGCACTTGGGAAATGGAAGCAGAAGAATCTAGAGTTCAAGACCCTTCAGTCCCAGGGATGTGCCAAGACCCAGTATCAAAAAAAAAAAAAAAGTTTTTTATGAAGAAATAATTTTTTAAATCTTTATTCAATTATCTTATTTATTTACATTCCAAAACTTGCCCCCTTCCTGGTCACCCATACCCAAGTTCCTCACCCCACCCCACCCCCACCTCTGAGGGGTTGGTTGCTCTCCCACCTGCCCACCCACCCTACCTCACCCCACTAGCATCCTCTTCCCTGAGGCATCACATTTCCACAGAGTTAAGCACATCCTCTCCCGAGGCCAAACAATGTGTACACATTGCTACACAAGTGCCTGGGGCCATGAACCAGCCCCTGTATGCTACTTGGTTTTTGGCTTAGTCTCTGAGAGCGCAGAGGGGTCCTTGTTAGTTGACATTGTTGTTCTTCCTGTGGGGTTGCCATCCCCTTCAGCTCCTTCAGTCCTTCCCCTAACTCTTCCATATTGGTCCTAGACCTCAGTCCAGTGGTTGGTATTAAGTATCTGCATCTGTCTCAGTCAAGTGCTGGTAAAGCCTCTCAGAGGACAGCCCTACCAGGTTCCTGTCTGCACACACAATATGGCCTCAGCAATAGTGTCAGGATTTGGTGTGCATGCATGGGATGGATCCCAAGTTGGGCCAGTCACTGGGTAGCCTTTCCTTCTGTCTCTGCTCCACTTTTATCCCTGCATTTCCTTTAGACAGGAACAATTCTGGGTTAAATTTTTTGAAGATGGGTGGGTGGCCCCGTGCCTCAACTGTGTTGTTGGAAATATTAAAAAAGAAGGAATATACTGCAGCATGTTCCCTCGGTATGCTCTGGTTCTCTCATCCTGTCGGGCTGGCTGGCCAAGCAAGGGCTAGCAATGGCTGAGCTGCTTTTATCTCGTGGATAAGCTCTGACTCAGAGCTCCACCCAGCCCACTAGGTTCCCACTGGCGGGTCACTACCACACCAGCCCCATGCTTCAATACCCCCATGGCCTCTGTGGTGCACATCAGGCAAAACCACGCTTTACTGCTGTACCTTTCTCTCTGGAACCCAGATGAGCCACTGTGTGAAGGAAAACACAAGACGAACTTAGCTCAGAAACAATGATAACTCTATCTCTGGGCACATAAACTAAAACCTAATCTTGTAAACCTGATCAAAATCTGCTTCCTCTGGTGGCGAATCCTTGCAGATCTGCCATACCAGGAGACTCTAGTAGCTACATCTTACCTATCTGCTGTCCCCATTCCAAAGCCCCCCCCTTCTGCTTCCTCTCTTCCTCTCCCCCACCTGGAAGTCCCCCTACTTGCCCAGTGATTGGCTCCTTTATTCATTAGGGGATTGGTTCACAAGAAGTCACAGGTGTAACTCACTCCTTGTCTGAAGCCTCTCACAGTAGGGCAGAATTAGCAGAATACAAAAAGCCCCAGGACTATCCACAACACGACCAGGGGCCATGTCTGTCTACTGGAGGTGGTCTCTACAGGTTCCATCTCCCCACTGTTGGGCATTTCAACTAATGTCATCTCCATTGAGTCCTGGGAGCCTCTCACATCCCAGGTCTCTGGGACTTTCTAAAGGTTCCCCTTGCCCCCTAACCCCCACTGCTGTATATTTCAATTCATTCTGCTGGCCCTCTGGGTGTCCTTCCTGTCTCTCCCTATACCTGATTCTGCCCCTTCTTCTCCCCTCCCTCCTCTCCCCTCCCACCCAGTTTTCTCCCTCCTCTGCCTCCCATGATTATTTTGTTCCCCTTCTAAGTGGGTTTTCAGGTATCCACATTTAGACTTTCCTTCTTGCTAAGTTTCATATTGTCTGGGAGTTGTATCATGGGCATTCTGAACTTTTTGACTAATATCCACTTATCAGTGAGTACATACCATGTACATCCTTTTGTGTCTGGGTTACCTCACTTAGGATGATATTTTTCTAGTTCCATCCATTTGGCTGCAAAATTCATGATGTCCTCATTTTTAATAGCAGAATAGCATTTTATTTGTGTAAATAAACCACATTTTCTGTGCCCATTCTTCAGTTGAGGGACATCTGAGTTGATTCTAGCTTCTGGACATTACAAATGAGGCTGCTATGAACATGGTGGACCACATGTCCCTGTGGTATGGTGGAGCATCTCTTGGGTATATGCCCTGGAGTGGTATAGCTGGGTCTTCAGGTAGAGTTATTTGGTGGTTTCTGAGGAACTGCCAACATGGCCATCTAAAACAATCTACAGGTTCAATGCAATCCCCATTAAAATCCCAACACAATTCTTCACACACATGGAAAAAGCAATTCTCAAGTCCATATGGAAAAATAAAATAAATCCAGGATAGTGAAAACAACTCTCAACAATAAAAGAACTTTCAGGGTAATCACTATCCCTGACCTCAAGCTGAATTACAGAGCAATAATGATTTTAAAAAAAAAAAAAAAAAAAAAAAGCCATGCATTTGGTACAGAGACAGATGGGCCTATCAGTAGAATAGAATTGAAGACCCAGAAATAAACCCACACACCTATGGACACTTGATCTTTGACAAAGAAGCCAAAATCATACAGTGGGGGGGGGGGGAAGCATCTTCAACAAATGATGTTGGTCTAACTGGATGTCTGCATGTAGGAGAATGAAAATGGATCGATATTTATCACCTAGCACAAAGCTCAAGTCCAAGTGGATCAAGGGCCTCAACATAACACCAGATACACTGAATCTAAAAAAAGAGAAAGTGGGAAAGAGCCTCAAACTCATTGGCACAGGGAGATTTCCTAAACAGAACTCCAATGATTCAGGCTCTAAGACCAACAATTGGCAAATGGGACCTCGTGAAACTGAAAAGCTTCTGTAAGGCAAAGGGCACTGTCAAGAGAACAAGATGGCAACCTACAGATTGGGAAAAGAGCTTCACTAACCCTACATCCAATAGAGGGCTAATATCCAACATATACAAAGAACTCAAGACGTTAGACTCCAGAAAACCAAATAATCCAATTTTAAAATGGGGTACAGAGCTAAACAGAGAATTCTCAGCAGAGGAATCTCAAATGGCTGAAAAGCACTTAAAGAAATGTTCAGCATCCTTAATCACCAGGGAAATGCAAATCAAAACAACCCTGAGATTCCACCTCACACCAGTCAGAATGGCTAAGATCAAAAACTCAAGTGACAGAACATGCAGGCAAGGATGTGGAGAAAGAGGAACCCTCCTCCATTGCTGGTGGGATTGCAAACTGGTACAACTACCCTGGAAATCAATCTGGCAGTTCCTCAGAAAATTGGAAAGAAATAAAAATTGCAAACACATTCTTTCTCAGAATTTACTGAAAAGACCTAAAAGCAATAACCAAACTTAGTATCATATGTGTTTAACACAGAGTCTTGTTCTGAAGGCCCAGGCTAGCCTTGAACCTGCTATATTGCTCAGGATGGCTCTTGTAACTTAAGTGGTCCCTTTAAGTCTCATCCCTTACCACTGTTGCATTGAATTTTGGGGGTTGAGGGGACACGAACATTTAAACCATAGCTTAATACTAGCCATTGGAAGGAAGCTATTGGAGAAAACTGTAGATGATAAATGCAAAAGCCATGATAGATCAAACAAAAATTATCAAGAAAAAGCTAAAGGAGAAACTTTAGTTCAAGAAGGGCCAGGGGTGGTAGCACATACCTTTAACCTACACTTGGGTGGCAGAGTCAGGCGGATCTCTGAGTTCCAGGCCAGCCTGGTCTACAGAGTGAGTTCCAGGACAGCCAGGGCTACACAGAGAAATTCAGTCTCAAAAAAAAAAAAAAAAACAATAACAAAAGCAAAGCACAAAGAGAGGCAGGCCAACGTACTCAGGAGTCAGAGGAACTCTGTGAGTTTGAGGCCCACCTGACCTACACAGTGAGTTCTGAACCAGACAGGGCTACATAGAAAAACCCAGTCTCAAACAAACAAACAAAAAATAAGACAAAACAACGATACAACCAGTGATGAGAATTGTTAATCCATGCTGTGAGCCGTTAGGAACATGGGGGGTGGCAAACACCACACTGATATTTCATAAGCAAAAAGTGCAGATGCAATCTAAATCAATCTTTCAATGAACTGGAGCTAAGAAAGCCAGAGAGGGCGAGGTAGACAAAACTCCATGAAAGCAACTGGATAGCAGCACTGTTGATACTTCTGAAGATGCATGACCCAGTTTGGTTTTTTAATAACAATGCTAAATTTAAAAAGAAAGGAAATGAGACCATTTAGACTAAATGAGAGCACACAATGTAAGTGTGAATCTTTTACGCCTCCTGTCAGTGTGCCATGTGTGAATTTTGTCTGCCTCCTAATTTAAATAAGCAGCTATGGAAAGACTTTTTTTTTTAATATAACTGAGGAAATTTCAATATAGATTATGTATTAGATAATATTAAGGAAATAATTATATTTGATATAACTATGTTTATATTAAGCAAAATGCTTGCTTGTTAGTGGTATAAAACTATTTGTCGACAAAATGGCCTAATATGAGAAGTTTATCTTTAATATTATATGAAGAAGGCAGAAGAGATGGCTTGGTGGGTATATTCCTTGCTTCAGGACCTGAGTTTGAATCCCAGGTACCCCTGTAAAAATCCAGGCATGGTTGCACATGGCTGTTGTTGAGGGCCAAAGACAAGCAATCCTGGGCTCTCATTGGTCATTCACTCAACTAAAATCAATGACCTTCTGGTTCAATCAAAGATCCTGTCTCTAGAAAATGGGGGTGGGGAGCAGAGAGCGAGCCTACACTTCCTCTGAGCTCTGCATGTGCTGGCATGAATGTACACCACATGCACACAGACCCCAATTTTTTAAAAACAGGAAGTCAGGAATAAAGAGGTGTGAACACGGACCGCAGACATTGATAATCGTGTGGAACACACAATGGAAATACAAGCGCTCCCTACACAGCCCTCCACTCTGGGTAATTTTTAAAAAGCTCTAAGTTCGTTGTTTTATTCTGATTCCAAATGTGGTCTTTTGAAGCTTGATTAGATTCAACGTCTAGTACAGCTCAGTTCTCCGTAAACATGCACAGATGTACCAGGGACTTACAGGAGTGTAGTTTAAGGAAGCGCATGGGAGAAAGAGCAGAAATCAGCCTCGCTTGGGAGCATCCCCCATACCCCTAACCCCAACTACGACCCCGGGGGGGGGGGGGTGAATTGTTGGGGGGAAGTGTAGGCTTTGCCACTGACCCGTAAACTGTTCTGTGCAGGGGTTAAGGAAGGGAGACAGAAAGACTTAGAAATGTTGAAACTTCCGTGCATGTAGGGAGTTGATCTGGTGCTGCTTGTATCCAAATGCTAAATTCTGTATTCCAAGATCTGATAGCTCCAAGAAGAACAAATCCTCACTATACCAGTTTTTGTTGTGTAAACCTTGTCGCCCAAGGTATTCCCTGATTGGCTAATAAAGATGCCTATAGCCTATAGCTGATCAGAACAAAGTGGACGGGGCTTCCGGTCCTTGGCTTGGGTTCTCAGTCAGGGACCATGAGGAGAAAGTAGTCACTCACCATGGGGTAGGTGGATCATGAGGGCTGGCCTGTTGGAGTAGGAATGGCCTAGGCTGGACATAGCAAGTGATATCTTAGGATTTTTGACAGGAAGTAGGTAAACTAGCATAGAGGGTTGATATCTGCCCAGCTCTAGTGCTTTTAAGCTTATTGTGTATATAAAGGCTTTTGTGTCTTTTACTTGGGAACTATATGGTCTGAGAGGGGAAAGCCCGAAAACAATGTTTACTACAATACCATGTTTCTACTTTTCTTACTCAGATGTGGCTTGGAACAGGGTCTGGAAAACTGATGAAGTTCCAGACCTGACCGGCTGTCTGTTTCTTCACATTTTGCTCCACTGTGTTTTCATGATATAGGTTGTTTTCATGATGTAATGGCAGAATCTAGTACCGTCCTCATACCTGTGGATGTTCTTCAAATAAATACAGCGCCCTAAAGCACTCACTTTTAAATTAAATGCATGACAACAAAATATACTTCAAAGATAAATAGTATATTAGAAAACATATGCTGGATGTCACTTAGTAAGCATACGATCTTTTTTACTCTCTCTGCTGTGTCAGTCCATTGAGGTTGCTATAACAAAAAGCTAACAAACGGAACAGTCCAGATTAGGTGCCTTTTAAACAAGAGGGATTTCTTTTGCACAAGCCAGGTCAGAGTTCTGTCCAGGATGCGGTGTTCAGTGATTGTATCCGGTTTGTGGGTCTTCGATGCTACGTCCTCATATGACAGAAAGGACCAAAGCACTCTGGGCCCCTTGCATAAGGACACTGATCCCAGTCGAGGCTCTCAATCCTGGGTCAATCTCCTCCCAAGGGTGTGACTCAAATTCTAAAACCCTAAGAATTGGGCTTCCTAATCAGGAGGATGCAAACACCAGCATACAGCATCAGCTTTCCTGTTTTGTTTTTTTTGTTTGTTTGTTTTGATTTGATTTTGTGAGATTAACATGTCTAGAAAGAAACTTGTGACTATTTTATTCTAATGTTTTTAATATAGTATTGTGACAATTTTGATCTAATTTTATCCAGCTGCATAGATATACTTTGTGAAGAATGTACAACATCTTCCAAAATAATGTGCTACATTATTAGCTGCCTGTTAAAGTGATTTTAGTTCAGTCTACTCTGTAGGTAGAGAATTGCTGAAATTTGGAGGGTTTTGTGTTTTGTGTTTTTAGATACATTTGGATACATTGCAAATCTATTGGTAATTTTTAGAGTTTTTTGGAAATTAGTTCAAAGCCATGGGAACTCGTCAGATGGAACTTTTTTTCTGAGACAGGGTTTCTCTGCATAACTCTGGCTGGCTTTGACCTTACTCTGTAGACCAAGCTGGCCTCAAACTCAGAGATCCTTTGCCTCCCAAGTGCTGAGACTAAAGTCATGCACCATCACTGCCCAGTCCAGAAGGAATATTTTTAAGAAAACCCATTTCCGAATGTTCTAGTGCACGGGGTTTTAGGAGGTGATGTGTTCTGCATCGTAAATTCTCAGAAGGCAGACACTGTTGAGTTTATTGGAAAGACAGGTTTCAGGGACCAAAGTTCGTAATGACGATAAGAAATGAGTAGAAAAGGCAAAAGAAGCAGAAGGCTGTTGGGCCAGCAATGCCGAACTACCCCCCACCCAACTTCTACCCCACCCCACCCCCACCCCGCCTGGAGCAAGTGTGTGTCTGGAGGAAAAGGCTTGAGCCTTGATACCTTGTTTCAATGGAAGGCTGTGAACTCCACAGCTCAGGCTGACCTGACTGAGGGCAGGATGCCGACCTTGGATAGCTGAGCAGCGAATTCTTTCTGACCTGGGCATCTTGACTCACTGTGTCACATGCATCTCATAAAGACAGAATGTTCCCACAAATCTTGTTTTCTGATATTAGAGGTTAAAACCAGAACTTTGCACATGTTAGGCAAACATTCTACCTCTGACCCACATCCTCAGCCCCCAGATATTATATGGCTCAATGTTCTTTTCATAATTTGACTTCCTTGAAATCTGGGATTGATGGTGTTGGGCCCCATTTTGGCCCTGGTTTGGGCCTTAAAGACAAACCGGAGCCTGGCTCGAGTTTCTGCAGCCTTGTGGGAGAGCCTAAGCCTGACTTGAGTTTTGAGACCTGTGACCTGTCTCAGTCACTTCTGTATCAGGGTGACTCAGCAAGACCTGTTTGGCCCTGCCTCTGCCCCACCATTTCTGATGTGAAGCTTTGCCATTGGCCCTGTCAGTTACCCCTTACCCTCTGTCACCCTTCCCCGCCTCCTACATCATCTCTTCCCACACCTAAGTGCCCACCTACCTTCTCTATATAAGCAAGTGCCTAGTTTAAACTGAGTTCCTGCTTCGACAAGACTCCCGGCCTGCTGTGTTTCTTTTGGGCCATCGACACTCGCCATCCCGCTTATCCGGGACAGACCTGGCTGGACCTGGTTCTCTCCTCTCACCTGGACCTGCTAGCAAGGAGCCAACAGGCAGAACACACCTAGAATCCCAGCATATCTAGGCGGAAGCAGCATCGATGACTTTGGGGCCACTGGGGACTGCATGAGACCCTGCCTCAAATTAACGATGCCAACAACAGATTGTTTGGAAATACACATACTTCCTTTCTTATTGTTTAAAGAAACCCCACATTTAAGTTTCTATTATCTGACAGGTTGTGGGGGTCTCTGCAGCCACCCCACTCAGCAGAGCAATGATCCAGTGGGATCCATGTTCAGTTCAACACAACTCAGTATGAGTCATTTATTGTAGGCATATTTAAACACAGCACAGTTTGGTGAAGAACTTTCCTGGTGTTATTAACTGTGTCGTGGGCAACACAACATAACTATGTCTGAACTCTTTGTACAGTACATGTGACATTTTCCATAAAGATGGGTTCTAGAAATTAACTGGGAAAAGCAAGCACATGTAAGGGTAAGGGGAGGATCTGTTGTGGTCTCCACCACACAGACAAGGCTCACTAGGTTATTAACCATCTGCTCCAACTCTTCCGGGTTAGAAAACAGGTTAGACATCCATTCTCTTGAAGGGACAACTCTGTGTTCAACATCCCTGTTTCCCCCGTTGCGTTTCTATGAGCACCAGAATCTCCATGCCTCCCACAACAGGTGGCAAGTAGTGAGACATACAAATAGTCAGTTACATGTGTTACATTGTTGCTTTGATGGGAAAGGGGAGTTTTATCTTTCTTTTGAAGAAAAACAGACGTCAGTTGCTGGTGTTTGGATCTTGAATGTCCTCTGAGGCTCTTGTGTCAAAAGTCTAGTTCCTATTTGATGCTATTACCCAATGCCCTGGAGCTTTAAGAGGTAGAGCCTGGTGAGAGATCTGTAGGTCATTGAGGAAGGGGACTTTGTGAGCCTGGCCCCACTTCTTTCTTTCTCCTCCTGGCCCTGAGGTGAGTTTTCTTCTGCCACAAGTTCTCCCCTTGATACACTGCCTCACTATAGGCCAGGAAGGAATGGACCAACCTATCATGTTCTGGACCCTCCAAAGCTGAGAGCCAAGGTCAGCCTTTAATCTTTATAAGCTGATTTCCTGAGGTCTTTTACTACAGTGATGAGTACTGACTAGCCTACAAGTTCAGTTTCTTTGACACCTAGTACAGCCTCACTGACACTATGAAAGATCCCATGCTTATGACATGTATTTAATATTTAAAGCTTTGTCATACGTTTAATTGTATTAACTTAACCATGTTGGTGACATCGATTAGCACTTCGTTTTGTGGGCTTTTTGCTAGCTTGTTTGGTGGGTTAGTTAGTCTTTTCCTGGAGACAAAACTCAAGGCTTCATGGTATGTGAGGCAGCCATGCTCTCACTGAGCTATGTGTGCTCCAGACCTAATCCTTCGGCACTTTGTGTACAAGTGACTTCAGTCTTGCTTTTTGTGATGACTGACAGAATATGTGAATGGCAGTGAATTTATTGTTGCCCAAATCCATCTTTGACCTTTTTAACTCTGCACTTCAGCTTGGATAATATAGGTCATTTTTCTAGGAAACGTTGTTTTTATTAACAAAGTTACATATTTTTGAAAGCTATACTATCCAGGCCCGTATTTTTAAATTCTTTATTATCTTTTTCATTACTACTGCTGTTGTTATTGAGGTTTTCATACAGTCTAAGCTAGCCTCAAACTTACCTAAGACTGACCTCAAACTCTTGCTTGTACTGTCTCCACCTCCTGACTGCTGAGATCATATGTATGAACCATGCCCAGTCCTACCTTAGAGTCTTTTCCCCAGATGATTTGTTTATTCTTTTTTATGAGTGTGAGTGTTTTGTCTATATGTATTCCTGGTACCTGAATATGCCAGAAAAGGGCACCAGATACCCTGGAACTGGAGTTATAAACAGTTATAAGCCCCCAAACACCAGGGGAAGGATACTGGGAACTCTACCCAGGTCCTCTGGAAGGGTATCCAGGGCTGTTAACCACTGAGCCATCTCCACGGCCTATGATCTATTTTTTGATTTAACAGCTATTACTGTTTTTACTTTAATCTTAAGGGCATTCTCATATGAATATATATATGTATATTATAATGATGATATATGTATATGTACAGGTACATGTATATGTATTGGGTTCCGTTCATATTCAGTGTTCTTCTTCTCCATGTAGTAATCTAGTCTACAAATCACAGCGGAGTAACCAATTTTAGATTGTAGACTCCCTAAATTGTCCTTCTAAACCAAATGTGCAAAGCTACTCCCACTCCTGTGTTTGCCTCATGGAGCTTCTAATTCTTGTATATGGGATCTATTTTTAACAGAGCTAAACACTTCAAAATGTGCATACAGGGAATCCTGTTCAGAAAAGGCCAATGGAACAGCAAGACCTAAGCCAGCAAATAAGGAAGTGACACATGATCCATTTCTCCTGCCAGAGTGTAAGATTTTAATCGATAAAGTTATAAAACACATGGAAAAGCACAGGAGGGTGGAGTCAAGCAAATGCTGAAAGATTCCCCCTTGGTGAAGCAATGATGCTCCAGCAGGCAGGTCCCTTACAGGCAAGCTGTTGTAAGTTCTCACAGCCTCGGGAATATCTGCATCATTTAACGCCTTCTGCCTATTGGTTCACCGCTACATTAGGTGTTATTACAGTTGTTTTAATGTGAACTTGCCACCTGAGTAGGGAGCCTGGCCTGCAGAACTGTCCCGATTGCCTTGATCAGTCAAGGAGGCAGCTTGTCACGTGGGTGGAAGCCCAGATGAGGAGGTTCTTTCAGAAGACCATCTTGCTTTCTCCTTGCCTGGCCTTTGATTCTGCTGCCCTGTTCATTTGTCCTGCAGCTGCTGCTGGTTCCTTCGCAGATATTGGGACAAATCTTTCCAAGCTTTGATCATTGACCAGTGATGCCAGGAGTTTTCTGAGATGCCAGTGCTAGAGTGGGATTGCAGAGGCCTGGGCCATCTGGACTGGTCATTGGCCCCAGTGAGAGTCAGCTATTGTGGGACTACTGTGACTGATGAGGCCCCACCTCCAGGACCCAGTGTGGGGTTCTCAATTGTGACTCTGCTCTCTCTCAGAATTTTAAAGATTATATGTGTGTGTATGTGTATGTATGTATACACACATGTATGTATATGTATGTGTATGTGTATATGTGTATAATGTTCCGCTAGATTCTGTTCCTCTAGAGGGTCTGACTAAAACAGGCGTATCATTTCAACCATTTTGCTGACAAGGTGAAGAAAATCAGTTTTGCTTTTTATGACTAAATAAGAAATGCTAAAGAAGATGTTCATTAATTTTCTAAAGATTTACTTATTATATATAAGTACACTGTTGTCTTCAGACAAACCAGAAGAGGGCATCTGATCCCATTACAGATGGTTGTGAGCCATCATATGGTTGCTGGGAATTAAACTCAGGACCTCTGGAAAAGCAGTCAGTGCTTTTAACCACTGAGCCATCTCCCCAGTTCCATACTCAGTAATTTTATTAAATTTTAGGGAAACCATATGAAATTCTGAGGCAACTGTGCTGTCAGACATGGCTGAAGTAATGATAACATTTGTCTTCATTTGTGTTCTAGATACTTAGTGTCAAAATGGCATTCTAATCTTTAGCCAGTATCTTAAGGAAGAATGCTCACTTCCAGAGCTGCTACAGTGTGCATCAATACCTTAGTCTTCTTTATTGACAAAATTAGGCCATCTCTCCTCATGTTTCCATGTATCAATTATCAATTTTTTTCATTATCGATTAAAATCTTACACTCTGGCAGGAGAAATGGATCATGTGTCACTTCCTTATTTGCTGGCTTAGGTCTTGCTGTTCCATTGGCCTTTTCTAAACAGGATTCCCTGTATGCACACTTTGAAGCGTTTAGCTTTATTAAAAATAGATCCCATATACAAGAATTAGAAGCTCCATGAGGCAAACACAGGAGTGGGAGTAGCTTTGCACATTTGGTTTAGAAAGATGATTTAGGGAGTCTACAATCTAAAATTCATTACTCTGCTGTGATTTTTAGACTAGATTACTACATGGAGAAGAAGAATATAAAACCTGAACAGAATTCAAAAGAAAATAGAAATTTACAACATATATATATATATATATATATATGCATGTATATGAAATATGAAGATACCATTATCCATGCTTGAAAAGATTAGGCAATAGTTGAAGTTAAAAAAAGCAAAAACAGCAGAACAGTGGCTGGAGAGATGGCTCAATCTTAAGAGCAAGACTCCAGGGGACCCAGGCTCAATTCTCAGCATCTACACATAGCTCACAATCATCTGTATCTCTGTTTCAGGGCATCTGATGGTCTTGTCTATCCTCTGAGGGCATCTACCAGGGGCAGACAGGGTATATATACATACATACATACATACATACATACATACATACATATTAAAAACAAAGAAAAATTTCTAAAAACTGGATCATCATCATCATTGTCATCATCATCATCTCTCAGACGTTTGGCTAAAATCAAGTGTTGTATTCCTTCTTATCAGTTCAAAAACTGGAACATCAGATCAAAACATGAGAGGCTGTGATCCAAGCATTACAAAAGTAGAGGCAAGATGGTCAGGAGTTCAAGGTCATGCTTGGCTACATAATGAGCTTGGGGCCAGCCCAAGTTACTTGAGACCTGTCTCAAAAATGAGCAAACACACAGGATTTAAAAAGAACTGGAGCATCTCATCTATAAGTTCTTATAGCTAGCCATGTGCACTGAAAGTGAGAAAGCTAGAGATGCCCCTGGGAAATGGTCTGCACTGTGGTGCTCCCATAGGGCCTTTGAACTGAACAGGGCAAGGTGCTGGACCACCTGATACAGAGATTATTGAACATGCGAGATTGTGATACTAAGCATTCACTGATTTTCGACCTAACAGGATCTAGCATCATCTAGGAGACAAGCCTTTAGGTATGTTTATAAAGACGTTTTTAGATCAGGTTAATTGAGGTAGAAAGACCCACACTAACTGAGGGTCCCACCATTCCATGGGCTGGGGTCTCCTACCAAATGAAAGGGAGAAAGTAAGCTAAGAACCAGCGTTCATGGCTCTCCGCCACCCAGCTGCGGATACAGTATGCAGCCGGGTCATTCTCCGGCTGCTGTGTCTTCTCTACATGATGGACTGTATCCTTCAAACCATGAGCCACAATAAATGCGTCTCTTCTTAAGTTGCTTCTTGTTGAGAACTTTGGCCACAACAAGCAAGAAAAGTAATTGTTACAGAGGATTTACTTGTACGTCCAATATCAGTAAATTTAGCATCCATCTTATTTTTAAATTTCGAAAATACATGTGGGAGCTGGATAGGTAGCTCGGTTAGTGGAGTGCTCGCCTAGCAGGAAGTCCTGGGTTCCATCCTCAGTACAACGTCAAGTGAGGCACTGCAGTAATGCCTCTAATCCCAGCAATCAGGAGGTGGCTGCTCGGCAATAGAAGTCAAGGTTGTCCTTGCCTACCCAGCAAGTCCAAGGACAATTTGGGGTACTAAGACCTGTTCTCAAAAAGCAGTAACAATTTCACAAATGACTAGTTCCTCACATCAAATAAATTTCTTTATGAATTCCTGGTGTTCACGTGTGTATGTGTGTGCATGTATGTGTGTGTGCTTGTGTGTGTTCATGTGTGTATGTGTGCATGTGTGTGAGCTTGTGTGAGTGTGTGTGTGTACATGTGTGCATGTGTATGTGTGTGTGCATGTATGTATGTGCTCGTGTGTGTGCATGTGTGTGTGCAAGTGTGTGTATTCATGTGTGTATTCATGTGCGTGTGTGTGCGAGTGTGTGTGTGCGTGTATGAGAGTGTGTGTGCATGTGTGTATGTGTGTGCATGTGTGTTCATGTGTGTATGTGTGTGTGCGAGTGTGTGTGCATATATGTATGTGCATGTGTGTGCAAGTGTGTGTGCATGTGTATGTGTTCATGTGTGTGCATGTGTTTGCGAGTGTGTGTGTGCATGTGTATATGTGTTCATGTGTGTATGTGTGTGCAAGTGTGTGTGCGTGCATGTGTGTATTTTTAAAAATATTATGTATGGCTAAGCTGCTCAACCTCTCTGAGTCCTACTCGTCATTAAGGTGGTGACTGTAATAACACTACTCCGGCAGATTGGCTGTGATCATCAACCTGACTGTTATGTAAGAGAACACTGTTAAACAATCTTTAACACTTAAGCAGGATCTGTAAGCCTGTAGGATATGGAGATCAGACGTGAATGAAGAACTGTAGAAGATGGTCTGCACAATGCTATTTGTATAGAAATCTTGGTTTCTAAAACAATTGGCAGTGGTCAGGCGTGGTAGTGCAAACCTTTAATCCCAGCATTTAGGAAGCAGTCAGGATCTCAGTGAGTTCCAGGCTAGCCTGGTCTACATAGCAAGGTCCAGGCTAGAAATACATAGTGAAACCCTATCTCAAAAACCAACCAAACAGCAACAATAATTTTTAAAATTGACAGTAAGGTACACTGATAATATACTATGATGATATGCCCCAAACTGAGAAAGAACAAATTTTCTCAAATAATGTTACCCTGAAATATTCATATAATGTATGCATAGGAACAGAAGGAAGTACTAAATAAGATTATGATCATATTCAGTTCAAGGCGTCACCCACATCTACAACTATTATGAACTATGTCTTTAATCCTTCTTAGTACCAACTTTAATTTAAATCAATTTAAAACTTTTATTTAAAGAGGTTGCAACCAAATTAACTTGTTTGCTAATATGAGAGACAATTACAAACACTGATTTGATAATCTTGTACAGTGCCTGCAAATGACCAAATTTAGCAGACAATTCCAGGGATTTATTTGTGGATTTGCCTGTTCTTGATGATTTTATTTTTTTAAGCCTGGAGACTGACTATACAGACTCATGTGAAGTCACAAATTCCACCACTAAGACCCCCAGACTCCAAGACTAAACCTTTATTTCTATCGCTTTCCTGATGTCTGCAGGAGTTTTTCCATTCTCACTAAAACACTATTTATATATAGATTACTGCTAAATAAGTATCTTTGATCCAATTTTCTGTTCAGACTTGTAGTTTCCCCACTTTAATCTCCTTATTTGTGTGTGTTGGGTGGGGCATACTTAGACTCATAAATCCCAATCTCCTAGGAAGGAAGTTTCCACACTCTGCAGCCAACCCCACCCCCACTCAGCCACCTAGCCCCAGACCTCCTGACAGTGGAACTAACTGTGTGCTTGGAAGCCTAGTGACAGGAAAGTCATCTTTTCAATAGCTTCACTTTGCTCTTCAAATTCACCCAAAACAAAAAATTCATCATGAGTTTTCCACTAGACGATTTATCATCTCTACTTAGGATTCTGGTATTGTCACTCCAAATTAGGCCTTTGAGATAGATCTCTATACATAAGTTCTGCCACCAACCTGCAGAGCTCCAGTCTCTTTCCAATGTTCAAACCTCCCAGTGTCTATAGACACAGCTCAGATTCCTAAATCCAACACTCAGATTTGATCACATTTTCCTCACACAGACAATTCAACCTTCACTCGCACTGGGTGTTCTCCACATCTCGTGAGGTCACAAATGGAAGGACAAGACTTCTCTTCTCCTGTTTCCTTCTTTTCCATCCGTAATCACTCTGATTCATTCATCAAGCATGGACTGAGTACCACTAGTGTACAAGGACCATAGCAACAAAGGAGAACAAGCCAGGGCCTTGCAATCATAAGACACTAAAACAACTAATACATGTGTATCAATTACTTTCCTTTTACTGTGATAAAACACCTTGACCAAGGCAACTTATAGAAGAGTTTGTTTTGTCTTGTGGTTCCAGGAACAGAGAAGCTGTCAGGTTTAGCAGCCAGAACAGGAAGAGGAGAGCTCACATCTCAAACCAGAAACAGAAAGCAGAGAGAGCAAAATGGAAGTGTCAGAGAGGACTTTTTTCCTTAAAGCTTGCCCCAGTGAGGTTCTTCCTCCAGAAAACCAAACCACCTAAAGCTCCACAATGGCTCCACCAACTGGGGATCAAGTATTCAAACGCCTGGAACTTACAAGAGACATTTCTCATTCAAACCACTCCAGCATGTGATTGTGAATATTGACTATCGATGTGACTAGTATCAATTAGAAGACAAACCTCTAGCATGCCCATGAGGGATTATATTGATTATCCTAATTGAGGTGCGAAGGCCCATCTTAAAAATTGGGTGGTGTCATTTCCTAGGCTGGGGTCCTGGACTGCACAAAAAAGGAGAAAGCTATCTGAGTGTGTGCAATCTTCTCTCCAGGCTTCTCGATGGCAGATGCAATGTGACCAGCTGCCCCAAGCTCTGACCAAGTTTTCTCCACCCTTGAATTGTGAGCCAAAATCAACCCTTTGTCTCTTAAGTTACGTTTGTCACAGATTTTTATCACAGCAACAGGAAAAAAACACTAACAAGCTGCACAAGGGAGGTATAAAACAGGACTAATGTACACATAAAATCAGCTAGGGTTAGTCTAATTTATTTTCGTCCCTAAACTTTGAGAGGAATGTTTCATATTTTGAGTATGAAAAAAAATCCATGTTGGCAACCATCAAGCCCATATGAAAGATGAGAAATATAGTTTAGGAAGCGGATAATTGCTAAGAAAGACAAAACACATTAAAGTAAATGAAGATTACACATCATGCTTGAAACATTGCTTCTACTCATCTCCTACCTATTCGTGAACCAGCTATTGGGATACAAAGTAATGTGGCTCTCCAATAGATGCTACTGTTTCTGCTAGATTATGTCCTGCAGGGAGCCAGCAGTACCTACTCTTTAATGTATCTGCAACCACTGTAAAAAGCTGGGGCCAAGCTAAAGGATATATCATTGATCCAATAAGCATTTGTCCTACTCTCTTTGACCAAGATATTAATTTCAAAAACAATTACAAAGAATTTATCCAAAATATAATAATGTCTGTTGCAAACCTCATTAATGTTTTTTAATGGTGATGGTCTGTCACTTGTTACATTGGCAGCCCGGTGGAAACAATCTAATAAGATAAAACTTCTCCTTCTCTCAGCTCGTCGCAGGAATGTTTATCTGCTCCCTGCTTGTGCTTTCGGGAAGACACAATTCTCATTACTTTTTGAAGTGGAGTCAGTAACCCTTCTGTATTATGTAGAAGCAAGCAGCCAGTCGATATTCGGAGAGCAAGTGCAATATGTCTGCACCAATAAGAAATGAGGAAACCGGAGATTGAGACAAGATAAAAGAGGTGAAACAGATGTAGAATAAGAACAGATCCTTCACATCGGCCAAAGGAAGCCGAGAGGGAAGGAAGCAGAAGGAGAAGGAAGCATCATTTAAATGTGGGGGCCAGAAGCAGGTATCTACACAAGAGAGTACTGCCGAAGGATTGTAGACTGATGAGGCTCATTGAGCAGAAAGGGTACAGCAGCTGGTAATATAGGTAGTGAGGAGACTGGTCCACAGATGCTGCTAACAGGTAAAAGTCTTCTCCCTGCACTCCCTAAGGAGAGTTACGGTTACCATGCTTACCCACCTGAACCAGCTACATAATTCTACCTCTGGAGCCTTGTGGGGAGTTTCTGCCAACCATACACTGTACACAATGAGCTATAAATATTTGTCTCTGAGCCCCAGGGAGTCCATAGCTCAGTGAGATGAACTGTTTCTGTTTCTGTGAATAAAAATGTTCAATGCCTCAAGATGCTAAAGTCCTCAGCTTTAAGTTCATTGTGTAGAAGTTTCTGTAAACTCAGTTTACTTCTGCTTAATTTTTGGCAACAACTTTATCTCCCATTTTAGACTGTTTCTTGAGGCCAACTTTGTATTGGTCATGGTGGCAATGGTACTGGGGATTGAACCAAGGACCTTGCATGTTCTAGGCAGTGCTTCTCCACTGAGCTGTATCCCCAGCCTAGATTGATTAGTTCTCTATGAGGATAATTAGAAAAGAAAAAGATAGAGGAGGGTAATAATCCATATATATATAATAGTCACTGGAAATGGTGGCTCACACCCTAATCCCATGTCTTAGATTGCTTCTGTTACTGTGATAAAATATTGAACAATTTGGGGAAGAAATGAATTTGTTTGACTTACAGGTTATAATGCATCACTGAGGGATCCATGATTGGAACTCTAGGCAACAAGTGAAGCAGAAGCTGTGGAAGAATGCTGCTTACTGGTTTGCTCCCTGGTGGCTCAGGTTGCTTTTTTTATACCCAACTCACCTGCCTCCTCATGTCAGTCATTCATCAAGCAAAGCCTCACAGACATACCCACCAGCTGTCCTGATAGAGACACTTCAGAAGTTCCCTTTCCCAGGTGACACTAGTTTGTGTGAAGTCCATAAAACCAACCAACACATCCTAGTACCTGAGGAGCAAAGGCAGGAGGACCAAACAGCTGCCGTGAGTTTGAGACCAAGTCTGAATGACACTGTGAGCTACAGAACAGCCTGGGCTCCAGAGCAAGGCCTTGTTTAAAAAGTCAGGCAGGAGGAGGTGTGGGATGAGTCTAAAGCAGACAGCAGGAGGAGAGGGGGTCTTTTCTGCTATCACATCTAGGAGAAAGGCCATTAACGGGGCTTTTGCAGCACTGTAGCACAGTTGTAGGAAGGAAACATACACAGAACTTATGGTCAATCAATTCTGTTCACATGAGATAGGAGTGCTCCTTATGCAGGCCAAGGTGCTCCAGCCTGTTTTACTCCTGAAGAGTGGAAGAACTTACACATGACTTTGACATTATTACCTCAGGATTTGCTAATTCTGCTCTCCTGGGAGGGGCTTCAGACAAAGGGGTGAGTTACATCCTCACGTGACTTCTTGTCAACCAATCCCCTGATGAATAAAGGAGCCAATCACTGGGCGAGGAGGAGGGACTTCCAGGTTGGCGAGGGGAAGAGAGGTGGAGAGGAGAGAGAGGGACCTTTTGGAACGGGGATAGCAGATAGGTAAGCCTGTTGCAGGAAATATTAAGAAAGAAATATTTCGTGTTCCCTCGTTTTGCTCTGGTTCTCTCATCCTGTCGGGCGGGCGGGCCAAGCAAGGGCGAGCAATGGCCGACCTGCTTTCATCTCACGGAGTTTTGACTCAGAGCTCCACGATCTCTCCACTCGGCTCACTAGGTTCCCACTGGCAGGTCACTACCACACCAGCTCCATGCTTCAATGCCCCCACAGCCTCTGTGGTGCACACCAAGCAAACCCATACTTTACCACTGTACCTTTCTCTCTGGAAGTCAGACGGAAAACACAACACAAACTTAGCTCAGAAACAATGATAACTCAATCTCTGGATGCAACAACTAAAACCTAATCTTGTAAGCCTTATCAAAATCTGATTCCTCTGGTGGCGAATCCTTGCAGATCCGTTATGATACCAGGAGACTCTAATCGTTACATCTTACCTATCTGCTGTCTCGTTCTAAAAGGTCCCTCTCTCTCTCCTCTCTTCCCATCTCCAGTCAGGAAGTCCCTCCTCCTCACCCAGTGATTGGCTTCTTTATTCTTTAGGGGATTGGTTCACAATAAGTCATGTGAGTATGTAACTCACCTCTTGTCTGAAGCCCCTCCCAGGAGGGCAGAATTAGCAGAATACAAACAGTCCCAGGGCTCTCCACAACACTTCCCCCTTTCTTTTTTTTTTTTTTTTTCTTTTTTTTTTTTTCCGGTTTTTCAAGACAGGGTTTCTCTATGTAGTCCTGGCTGTCCTGGAACTCTCTCTGTAGACCAGGCTGGCCTGGAACTCAGAAATCCACCTGCCTCTGCCTCCCAAGTGCTAGGATTAAAGGCATGCACCACTACTGCCTGACTCCCCCTTTCTGTTCTAATAAAAAGACAAAACCTTTCTCTCAAATATACAGCACAACTATTACCGTTTTGTAATTTATAAAGTATAGATAGATCTAACACCCAGTCCATCAATTTGGTCATTAAGATAGAACACTGTCATCTATCCTAAATTAAAAGACTATGATTCCACCTTGACTTATGTCCTGGCTTTAGATTGTATGCCATCTGAAAGCCATCCTCTCAAATCTGTTCTCTCAAAGTAAATAGCCTGGGTTGGCTAAGAGACTATAAGTAATTTTTCAGCCCTGCCAGAAATCTGAGAATGAACAACATAAACTGAAAAAATATATAGGAAGCCTAACACAGCTTCTAGAACTGAGAAAAACTGTAGAGACAGCTGCCTACCTATACAGCCCCAGTAAGTCAGGAAGTTGGAGCATCAGTCTTCAGCCTTCTAGCCCAGGATCCTCTGACAGACCTTTGAGAAACAGGAAATTAAGAACTAGACTATTCTGTCTTGGCAGAACTAAGCTGTCCTAACCTGTAAGTTGTGTCCTTTTAAGAACAGTATAGGTCTGCAGAAGAAATGAGGCAATCATTGCCTAGTGGCTACCTCACCACGACTGGAGCAACTCCACTGATGCTCAGTTTCTTCTTTGAATCCAAGAAAGGGAATGCTGTCAGGAACAGACGTGTCTCAACAACACCCCACTCTTTCTTTGCTCAGTCTGCTCACTGAAGGCAGACCGTGCCTATGAACATCTGGATTTTGGCTTCCTTTCTTCCTAATTTTATGTGTTGTATTCTGCCCCAATCAACCTCACTCCTTATGTACCATGGTAGTTTGAATGTAAATGGCCCCCATAGGCTCCTAGGGACTGGCACCACTAGGAGGCATGGCTTTGCTGGAGTAATTGTGTCACTGGGGGTGGGCTTTGAAGCTTCATGTACTCAAGTCAGGCCCAGTGTGGCACTCTCTTGCTGCTATATGCCAGTCCAGATGTAGAACTCTTGGCCACCTCTCCAGCACCATTTCTGCCTGTGTCCCTCCATGCTTCCCTCCATGACAACAATGGCAACTGAGCCCTGAACTGTTAGCCTGTCTCAATGAAATGTTTTTCTTTATAAGAGTTGCCATGGTCAGCCATGGTGGTGGTGGCACACAGCTTTAATCCCAGCACTCAGGAGAGGCAGGTGTATCTCTCAGTTCAAGGACAGCCTGGTGTACTCAGAGGAGAGGAGAGAGAGAGAGAGAGAGAGAGAGAGAGAGAGAGAGAGTTCTAGAACAGCCAAACCCATTCCACAGAGAAGCCCTGTCATAGTATCAGAACATAGGATCATAGCAACAGAAACCCTAAGATATGTACCCAACTCATCTTTTAGGACTGAACTCAGCTAGACACAGTGGTGCACACCTGTAATCCCAGCCCCCAGTGGACTCAAGGTACAATGATTACGAGTTTGAGGTTATCCCAGGCTATGTAGTAGAAACTACCTCAGAGAGAGAGATGGGGGTGGGGTGATATTTCATAAACACAGTATGTACTGGCTAGTTTTGTATGTCAACTTGACACAAGCTGAACTTATCACAGAGAAAGGAGTTTCAGTTGAGGAAATGCCTCCATGAGATCCAGGTGTAAGGCATTTTCTCAATTAGTGATCATGGGGAGAGAGCCCCTTGTGGGTGGTACCATCTGTGGGCTGGTATTCCTGGGTTCTATAAGAAAGCAGGCTGAGCAAGCCAGGAGAAGCAACCAAGCCAGTAAATTACATCCCTCCATGGCCTCTGCATCAGCTTCTGCTTCCTGACCTGCTTGAGTTCCAGTCCTGACTTCCTTTGGTGATGAACAGCAGCATGGAAGTGTAAACTCAATAAACCCTTTCCTCCCCAACTTGCTTTTTGGTCATGATGTTTGTGCAGGAATAGAAACCCTAAGACAAATTGGTACCAGCATAGGGGAGTGTTCCTGTGACAACCTGACCATGTTTGGGGAGGACTGTGGAAGAACTTTGGGACTTTGAGCTAGAAGAGTCATTGGGATGTTAAGACCTCTGTGGGATGTTCTGTAGGAGCTTGGAAGATAATGTTGAGAACAGTGCGGAAGATGAAGGCCTGGCTTGTGAAATTTCAGTGGGAAGATTAAAGACTCTTATCAGGGCCATTGCTGTTTTGATTGTGAAGATTCTGTGGTTTTGGTTAGCTGGGGCCGAAGGATCAGCTGTGATTAACAAGATACCAGAATTACTAAAGCAAAACCATTGCATTACTGGGACTATTGATACTGGTTAGCTGGAGCTGGGAGATTGGCGGTGATTGGGAATAGACCAGCATCATTGAGGTGAAATCTTCTGAGAAAGTGTTTTCTGAGAGCATAGAGGCTGCGTTCCAGAGCTAGCCAAGGTTGTACCTTGTGATGTGGCTGGACTTGGTAATGTGTAAGAGTCACCCAGGTGGTACTGGTTTTAAAGGCATGAAGGAGTCATAAGAAGCAGCTGAGGCCCGGGCACTGTGAGAGGCTGTGGAAGGCCATTTTGGTGAAGGTGCAGCCTCAGTTGCAGTTGATGACCTAGGACTGAAGGGGTCATGCAAAGGAGGTGAGGCTTGGCACCATGGTAAAGCCTAGTTGCAGCGGAAGACAGCAGTGTTTTGGAGAGGCCAGTACCATGAAATGACCACCAAGAACAGCAGCAGCAGTGGAGTACAGGCATCTGGAACCATGTGTGCTACAAAGATATGAGCTGGAGAAGTGACTCATAATCCAGAATAGATAATCTTAGAATAATCCAGAAGATCGTGAGTGGATCCCAGACATTGGACGGTTGGAGCTTGATTTTGCTTTTGATTGTGACTGTGACCTGATATTTTTCCCTCTTAGAGAAAGAAGGTATTTTAGTGGAGCCCACAGTTAAGAGACTTTGAATTTTTAAAAGACGGTGAACATTAAGAGATTGGATGTTTAAAAGGGACTGAAATGTTAATATGTGAGAATTTGCGAAGACTGTGGGACT
Source organism: Rhynchomys soricoides (assembly GCA_019843965.1). Lineage (NCBI taxonomy): Eukaryota > Metazoa > Chordata > Mammalia > Rodentia > Muridae > Rhynchomys > Rhynchomys soricoides. Next base: position 5,932,886 of record JADRCH010000035.1, on the reverse strand, counting down.
TTTAAAGTTATTTAGATCTTGGGGATGAATAAGGAAGTAAGGGTCGAGGCTTAATGGTGATGTGTTTGTGTGTCAAGTTGACAAGGTGTCAATTGTACTGGGTAGTTTTGTGTGTCAACTTTACACAAGCTAAAGTTATCACAGAGAAAGGAGTTTCAGTTGAGGAAATGCCTCCATGAGATCCAGCTGTAAGGCATTTTCTCAATTAGTGATCATGGGGAGAGGGCCCCTTGTGGGTGGTACCATCTGTGGGCTGGTAGTCTTGGGCTCTATAAGAAAGCAAGCTGAGCAAGCCAGGAGAAGCAAGCCAGTAAGTTACATCCCTTCATGGCCTCTGCATCAACTCCTGCTTCCTGCCCTGCTTGAGTTCCAGTCCTGACTTCCTTTGGTGATGAACAGCAGCATGGAAGTGTAAACTCAATAAACCCTTTCCTCCCCAACTTGCATCTTGGTCATGATGTTTGTGCAGGAATAGAAACCCTGATTAAGACACAGTACATATTTATATAACTCACTTGAAAAACGCCTACTATCTTTAAGGATTTCTGTTACATGTGTTTATTATTCCTGTTATCCGTATGTCCATGTGCCTGTATGCACATGAGTGTTGATGCCTGTGCAGGTCATTGACTCCTTTGGAGCAACAGTCATGAGCCCTCTGATGTGGGTGCTGGGAATTGAACTGGAAGCCCTCTTAGCTGTTGAAACATCTCTCCACTCCCTTTATACGCCTATCATGAATCATTTACATCTTAAAATGTAATTATTCAATTTGTCTGCCCCACTGGGCAGATCTGAAGACCACTGAAGTCTGTATAATCCAAGCTGGTAGCGCTGCCATCTCTTTACTCTCCCTCAGCTGAATTAAAATTTCATTTCTACCTCTGCACATTTCTGTAGTGACGGTTGTAGTTTTGTGTTCTGGCAGGCAGGCGAAAGTGGAAGTCTTCAGTGTCTCCCTTTTATTTCTAGAGTGGTTTAAATTGTGCTGTTAGCTCATAACTTGAGCAAGATGGATTTGTCCACCCCTTCTTCAATTTCCCACCATAGCAGAAATTATGAAAACAGAAACAAAGACACTAAGGGTTACCAGCCAAAGGTCTGAGCCTAGATTTCAATACAAGAAATGCTTTGAGAAGGTCGTGCACACAAGTGTGGCAAGGGGGCCACACTCCTCCAGCTGTGTCCCTGGCTCTGTGCCTCTGTATGCACAGCTTCCTCTTGTGTCCTCTACAGATGTGATGACTGGGAGGAGGTGGCAGGGTGTCTGAGAAGGTGACAGGTCATCACCTTTCCATGGCCACCTCATCTATTACAGCAGTGCACACCGCACAGTCATGATTCCCCAGGAAATGTTAGGACACTGAGAATATAGGAGATGTGGGTTCAGGTTTGGAAACCCCTCACCAGAACGCCATGAGGATTTTTATTCATAAAGCAAATTTTACGCAGAGTGCCATCACCGAGAAGCATCAGGAGTGAGAGTAGGTTTAGGAGATGGTATGCACTTTAAAGAGCTGAGTATGAAGCATCCAGAAGACCATCCATCAGCTGTAAGCTGAAAGTGTGTGTCAGAGATACAAGTTTATGCCTTCGGTGTAGAGCCTTGAATTCACTAGATCACAGAAAAGAGCAAGAGGGTGATAGCATTGCTATAGCAAGCAGGAACGAGGGGTCAGGCAGCAGAAGCCGGTCAAGTGAAGGAGGAGAAAGCATGAGAGGAACCAGGAAGATGCAGAGTGCTTACTAGGGGGAAGAGCTTGGCAAGGGGACAGGACACCTAGCATGCTGGGTAACATGTTTTATGTTGCATTAGGAGCTCATTGAAGACTTCACTTCGGTATTTCAACAGAGAAGAAGTGTTGGAAGTCAGTGACAGAACTGGAGAGGAGTGGATATTGGAAACTGAGGTGTACACTTGTAACCTGAGAACTAGGGAGGCTGAGGCCAGAAGTCCCAAGTCCCAGGCCAGGCTGGCTCATACATAGCAAGGGTCTATTTCAATAGCGACAAAAGAAGCCACTCTAGAAGTTATATGTCCTTACAGTCAGTGTTGAATGTCATAGACTTATTTGCTAGGGTTCTCCAGAGGGGTTGGAGACTGATTTCAGCATCAGTATCACTGGAAACACTCTCTCAGACACAGCAGGATTGTTTTTCACCAGAAAGCTGGGAAATCTATGACCCAGGGAAGTTGATACATAAAATTAGTCTTCACAGTCATTGAATTAAATTCAGATTTATTTGAAAAATATTTGACATAGTGTGTATAATGTAATTGATTTTTTACAGAACTTTAAATTGAATATAGATTTTAATTTCTTGACAAGGCAAGAAACAGAACCCTCTCTGTTGATGAGCAGTTCTATATAGAAGCCCAAACTATTGAGAAAAAAATTAAAATACAGAGCTGGACATAGGGTGCTCACTTATGATCCCTGGGAAGTAGATCTTGAGACTATATGGTAGGACTGGGCTGAGGCTGGACTGGTCTACAATAGCAGGATTCAGGCCAGGGAGGGCTGCATTGTGAAATACTGTAACAAAAGGAGAGGAAACAATGGCTCAGTAGTTGAGAAGACTTTCTGCTCTTCAGAGGACCCATGTTTAGCTCCCAGTACCTGCTTGGCAGCTCAGGATCTGTTACTCCAGTTCCAGGGGGGCTGGCATCTACCTGTGGCCTCCCAAAGCTCCAGGCACATGGTGTACATACATACATACATGTAGACAAGCACTCATACACATAAAATGAAATTCAATCAAGGGAAGGCAAAGAGCGAGCGGGCATGTTTTGTGAGTGGGCGTGTTCTGTGAGTGGGCGTGTTCTTGGTTGTCCTCTTTATTTTTGTGCCATGCTGATTCTTGATGTATGGACATTTTAAAAGTTCCATTAAAAAGAAACTTTATTTTAATGGAAATAAAATTATTTTTTTAAAGGTAGCAGATGCCAAGTGGAAAGGAAGAACAAGAGATATAACACCAAATATCAGCTGTAGAAGGTCTAGATCCAGCTAGGGCAGCATCCCACACATGCTTTCCAAATATGATGCCGTCTTAAAGTCAGCTTGCTTCCAAATTAGCGATGCCATGATTTGCATAGCAGAGTCCAGTAGGCAATTGTGAAGAAAATAAATGTTTTCTAGTCTTAGCACAACATATAGGAAAGAACGATGAACAAATAATGAACTGTATGAATATTTGGATATTCCAACAGCAGAGAGTAGCCTGTGTTTAAGATAATCAATAATCCAGAATATTTTATCCATTCGTTAAATTACTATATTTCATTAAGCCGTGACAATTCCTAATTGCTTTTCAACTATGAGGTAAACGTTTCTCTAATGGAAAGCAATGTTACCAAAACAGGAAAAGCTCCAACAACCGCCGACTTGTCCTGCTGAGTTTGCAGGTATAAGTCGATACGACAACAGTGCAGTTACATCTGTGTTACAGAGGAAGGATGGCTTAGAACCTTCATACATGTGCTTTTGGAGCGGTTGAAGAACAGGCCAGGGTGGGTCAGACTGTAGAAAGGTCCTGTGGCAGAGGGACAATGGACTAGCAGCAGGCCAGCGTGAAAAAGTGCAAGAAATCACGCTCTGAGATGAGCCTGGAGCCGTGGGTGCACCCTGTCCCCAAAGCCATGACAATTTTTTAGTAGACACAGTGGGCTGGAAGGAGTCCAGGGGAATGTGGGTCGAGCAGAGGTGAGTCGAACAAGAGTAGTATCGGAGAAAGTAGAAAGCAAAGTTCGTATTGAAGATGATGTAGGAAGTCCAACCGCTTGGTAATAGATTGGATGAAGGGGATGAAAGAGATTGAAATGTCACAGGTGAGCCTTGGGAGCCTTCTGAGCAAAACAGTTACACTAAAGGAAGCACAGGAGGGTGCTGGGAACAATCCTGGCCCTGTAGAATGAAGCCCCATGTGCCTGTCCAGGGGCGCTTGCTGCTCTGGGTGGGACAGGACACTTGGGAAGTGGCCGAGCAACAGTCCGACGGGCAGGTTGGGGGGCTGTGGGAAGCCTCTGTGGACCCTGCCCATGGGTGGGGGAGGGGGCCATTCCTGGGAAACTCTCTGTGGGTTCTCTAGCCCGGGGCACCGCAGGGTACCGCAGACGGGTTAGCCATGGCTCATTAATCAAGGGCCAGATCCCTCGCTTCCCAAGGCGGGTCCAGATGAAGAGACAGTCCATAATTCTAAGACGTTTGTTTTCATCATGTGGAAAGTGGCCTGGATGGAACTGTACCTCCGAAGTCTCGCAGAGAGCGGGGCAGATATAGTAACTGGGAAGGGGCGTGGCTAAGCCTCTAGGTGTCTCATTAACATGGGGATGGCTCCCGGCCGTGTGGCCACGCCTCTACGGGGCGTGATATGTGACCGTGGCTGGAGCCAAAAGGCCTCCGGGAGCCTTGGCATAATGTTTCCGGTCCCTTTCGAATTACTTCGCGGGGTCTCCCAGAGTTTGCCTGTGCTCAACCGGTGTTTCAGACTGCCTGCCAGATCACTGCCCCACAGGAGGGGAGGGTGGAACACAGGCTTCCTGGCAGGCCTGAGCATTGTCCGTGAACGTTACAGCCAGACTTGAATCGCGCACCTGTTGATAATACTTTGTGTGGTAGAACAGAAAATGCTTGCATCATCTGGTGCTAGCGCATCACTTAATAGCCCTGAATTTGAATATAAGAAGTGTGTTAATTATACATCACCTTTTATATTTTTAGCATGATCAGCAGACACAGAAAGGCTGTGATATGGCTAACTTGGTAGCCTAGCATGAGGAGGCCTTGCTGAAACACCTGTAATCTAAGTCCTTTGTAGGTGGAAGCAGGTGGCGTGTGGAAATTTCAAGCCGACTAGGGCTACCTACGGAGACCTTGTTTCAAAAAAAAAAGAGAGATAAACAATTAGTAAATTCCTAGATTTTTTCCCCTTGCTTAGTGATTTCTGTCTGACATTTTCACTCTGGCCGGCAGATGGCAGTATTCTATCTTGTTTAAGCATTTATAATCAGCTTTTGTTTTGCGTTCTCCAGGCAATCCATGAAATGACGGGGGCTTTTGAGGGTTCACCTTACACAGTTTTGATCCCCGAACTGCCTTAAACTCCTGTTCAAATTACTAGTTTGTTGCAAATAATTATTACTAGTTCTGTAAGTAGGAAACCCTGCTCTTTGAAATTGTTGGACAAAGCATCACTGTGTAGCTCAGGCTGCCCTCTAGTTCCCATCACCACATGTATTTTCTTCAAATTTATTCCTTAACACCTTTTCTTTTCTGAAAAATAGTCAATGGTGAGCAGAACTATTGAATAGGGCATGGTTAAAGGTCTGACTGGCTTCCCCTTCCCACCAGATGACCCCCTCCAACTCCGAAGTCTCTGGACTCGAGACTCAGTTAGAGGCTACTGTCTCATTCCTGTGGTTGGTCGTATGTTGATGCCTTCCATAAAAAACCAAATATTCCCACAGTTGTTTGATGAGTAAATTAACCCCAGTGCACAAACTGCTATCTTGTACTTGGGAAAACATCATACATTTGAAGTTCTAAGTTCTTCGTAACTCCATAAAGAAATAGGGAGAAGTGGGAAATCAAAACTTACGAGTGGCCTTGAGTTCTGCAGAGCAAGTCCCAGCCCATCCTGGCCTCCATAGCAATTATCTCAAAAACACAACCAAAGGCAAAATATCAGGAGGCCTCCACTACGTGCAGGAACAGGAGTGCCTTCAACAACATCTTCAAAATAACCCATTCCATTATAATCATGATCATTATGGTAATCAAGAGGAAAATGTGGATGCTCAGTTTCCTCATGTGGTCTCCTTGTTACTCTAAAGCTCACAGAAGCTTCATTTGTATTATTTACTTAAGTATAAACAGAGACAATTCACCAAGATACAAGCCCCCCAAACAAAAGGGCCTGGACGCTCGTGCGCTTCCTTTGAACGTGTGCACAAGAACAACAGAAAAGAAAAAATGTCTCTGATTGGAACTTCGCAAATGCATGTCTCCCCAATTAGAGTCAGTAACGACTCTAAATGGCACTGTCTTGGGGACAGCTCATCAGTTAATTATACGGAGTCCTCTAAATTGAGGAGGGGAAGAATGATACTCAGTTTTGATCATTACAGATAAATATGGCTTGTCATTCTTCACTTGATATTTTAGACAGTCCGTCAGAGGCAAACAGGGAACAGAAATAATTGTCTTTTACAAAGAACAGAGATTATGAGAATAACACCAAGCATTTACTTAACTTTGTCGTCTTGTCTGGGGTATGTTTTTCACAAACATTTCCATCACATGATCCCCAGAGACTCCCATTTGCTTGCCCAGTTTCTCTTCCATCTGGTTCTTCTAAACAAGGGGCAACAATATGGTAATTCGATTATTGTAGCTAATAACCTGGGAAAGTGGAAATACATTTAAAAAAATAATAGTCACATAATTTAGCATATAAGTGAAATTTGAATGTGCCAATAAGGTTAATGTCTGTGTAATTTTTGTCTTCTGGCATCTGTAACATTCCATGTTCTGGTAATAACTTAAATTCTAGAAATATATATATATATATATATATATATATATATATATATAAAATATATACTGTATATATACATACAATATATATATCAATATATACATATCTATCTATATATATGAATGTAATCCCATTTATCATCAACTTTTCATTTTATAAATAAAACATAGGAGAAGTAATTACTTAAACAGAATTCTGAGCTTATTGTTTCCCTCAACAATTTTGGAATTTCTCTTTTAAAACACATCTTCTCTCCTCGGCATCTCTCCTGTCAGTCACTTGTTGTGCTCTGCTTATGTTCACGAGTCTTCTGTCACCACGAATCCATGGGTTTTGCTTGTCGTCAGGAGCAGCCCCTCAACTGCTATTGTCTACAGTCACCTCATTTCTGAATGGAAGTTAGGAACCAGACTCCTGGTGCAGAACTGTTTAGAAATCGCCCTTCAGCTTCCTCTATCCCCAGAGGAGTTTGCTGCACATGCCTAGAACCCTTCCATCTGGCCTCCGCACAAAGGGCTTATTCCATTTTCCCACAGTCTTTGTTTTCTGAGGAGTGTAGTTCATCTGAGTGAATACACAGGACACAGTAGTCATGTTGCTGAAGAACCTGATCTGACCAGTTTTTTGTTTTTTTTTTTTTAATACCTAAACCCAAGATGACAGAAACTGAATTTGGCCCGCAACAAAGACCCAGGAAGGTAAGGGCTGTGACGATGACAGATCTGAGAGAAAAGAACTGGGAAGGGTCTTTTCCTGACCATTCTTGTAATACTTACATTTGTATGGCTGCAGTAAAACAGGGGAAGGCAGCTGGGGTTATGTTTGAGCACTAGGAGAAGACCTTTGTGAAATATTGCCTATAATAAGACACCAGCAAGAAAACTGCCACATTTGCATACTGATAGACCCTGGAACTTTATTGCAGTGTTATTTTTTCAACAGAAAGACATTTATAATCAATGTACTGATGACTTAAATTTCATAACTTTTCTTCTCTCAATGTAAATCCAATTTCAATTACAAAAGATTCAAAATCTCATATTTAGTTGAAGCTCTTCCTTTTAAAATGCACCGTGCTCTTAGTGTTGACTCAACTGATTTTCCCATCCTAAGGTAGCTATCCATCCGGTAGCTCTTCTCACCACACTCCCAGGCTGAAGAGAATTTTGTGGTACATTTGTGTAATGACAGATTGAAGAAACAAAACCTAAAGAATACGCATCAAAGGACCAAAGAGGAGAGGGAGCAGTAAGAAGGAAGCATAGGCGGCACACCCCTCCCCCACCCAGCGACTTGGCCGGTAATGATTTATTTAAAACTGCTTTACAGAACGCTATAGCAAAGCCTATTTGGCTTTAAAAGAATTCTGTAGACGGCACAGACTGAATTAAGACAGTTCAATGGCCAGTATCGTTACAGGTTACTTTGTGAGCCTTAGAGGAAAACCTTCAGATTTCTGCCCCCCCTTAGAAGATCTTGTTATAAAAGTAGGTTTTTAAAAAAGGTTTGTTCCGACCAATTCTTTGAGAACTTAGCAATACTTACATTTTTATTCTGTAGCCTGCCCCTTGTCCCTTTCCTGCCTCCCTCCCTGGCCTCCAACTCAGGGCAATTCTTCTATTCCCCCCCCCCCCCCGAGACACCCCCCAACCTCATCCAACATCTGCCTCAGCACAGGCCTTACAAGGCCTGGGTCTCCACACCTGGGCAAAGGTGCTTTATCCTGCCAGCGCGTGCCTATAAACAGCAGGAACCGTGGCCCCCACACATCACAGCTGCGTTTGCCAGCCCAGTGCTGAATCTTGGAGCAAATTGCGAGTAAATCTTTACAATTGGATCCAATTCCAAACACAAACTGGCTTTTAAAAAAAGGAAACAGCAAGTCCAAATTGCTTCTTTTTTTTTGTTTTTTTTTGTTTGTTTTTTTGGTTTTTTGTTTTTTTTTGTTTTTTTAAAGAGGAAATCCTGAAACTGCTGTAGATTGCAGTGTTGGGAAAACAAACTCATGTTTCCAGTTTCTGTAAAGCTACTTCCTCACTCTAAGCTGTTTGAAGGGACTTCAAGCATTCATGCTGACTCAGTTTTGTCCCCACTGCCAGAACAGAAGTGTGACCCAAATGGTGGGTTGACTAGGACAGAGACAAGCTGATTGATGCCCGCTTGGCTGTTTCAGGTTTACCGATCCATACTTATTTGGTGCAAACATTGTGTTGGTCAGGTCTTTGGAGGTATAAAGAATGACCTTTCCAGAAAGGGCAAATCTACAATCTCAGTAGAAGGTCTCAAGGTCACTGACCCAGGATAAGCCTGGAGACTGGAAACTCCTGGGTCCCGAGCCGCACCAGAGGAGGTGGGGGGTTCGAGACTGCGGAGTGAAAGAGCTAGCGTGGGCAGTTCTTTTGTACTCCAGCTGGAGTAAAATGAATTCAGGCTCGCGGGTTTTCATCGCTGGTGACAGCATCCAGCTATGGGTGTAGGGTTCAGGGGCGCGCAGCGGTGCTTTCTCAGCAGGGTCCCCCGAGAAAACGGCGGAGAGGGTGAGCGCCGCGCCGGGGACCCGGGAGCCCCGAGGCGAGGGCAGAGGGGAGCGGGGCGCGGAGCGGGCAGCGCTCCTGCCGAGGGTGCGGGCAAGCAGGAGCCTTGGCCAGGGAAGGAAGTAGGAAAGAGGAAGGAAAGGAGGGAGGGGCCGGGCCCGGCCGCGCGGCTGCAGTTTCTGCGGCCAGCCTGGTAGGAGGAGCGGGAGGAGCGGGAGGAGGATCCCGAGCCGTCCGTCAGCGGGCGCGGGAGGTGGGGAGAGCGGGAGGAGGAGGAGGATTAAAGATGGCCACCAGCAGCTGCGGGAGACGGCCACCAGCCCTCACTTTCCGGGATGTTCCCCGCGGCCCGGCCCGGCCTTGATGGAGAGGAGCAGCCCGTGCAGCGCCGAGGCTGAGGCGGCGGCGGGGACCCGGCGAGGGAGAAGACGCGGCGGAGCAGGGACCCGGGCAGGAGAAGGGAGCGGCGGCGGCGTCGCTGCCCCGGCCGCCTAGCACGGCTGCCGCCCCGGCCCCGCGGCTCGCGGACTGCAGCGGGCGCTCGGCCCCAGCCCGGCCTGGGGGGTCCCGGGCCCCGCGCCCGGGCGGCGCGTCCGCGGTGAGTGCTGCCTGCCCGCTCGCCCGCGGGGCGCTTTGTTCCTGCGGGGCGGAGGCGCTGTCCGCGCGGGGACAGGCCGCGGCCCAGCCGCTCCCCCACCCGCGTCCTCCTCCGGGCCTGGAGAGGGCGCCGTCCGCGGCTGGTCCCGGGCGGCCGGCGGAGGGGCGTGCGGGGGCCTCGGGGATGGAGAGACGGGGGCTCGGGGGGAGGGCGACCGCCGCTCCAGGCGGGCGGGGGCGTAACCCAGCGGCGCCCGGGGGTGGGTGGGGGTCAGGCCGGTCCCCTCGGGAGGACCCTCCGGTGCCCATTCCCGGATCCCCCAGCCCCCACCCGCGCGCGCCAGGGCGCAGCGGAGCGCGGCCTCCATCCCTTGGGCGCCGTCTCCAGGGCCGCGGGCCTCTCCTGGCTCATCCCTCTACGCCCTGAGCTGCAAACCCTTCCCTGTGGAAGGGACCTGGGATGCTTCTTTCCTGCATCGGGGATGTGGTGGCATCGCCAACATTCGCGGTTATGGCGGGGTTGAAAAGGCAGTGGTGACCTTTCCGACCAGAGCCCTCTAGACCGTGGTCGCATCTGAGATGCTGCGTTCCATTGATTTTTGACTCTTTGAGTCGGAGAGACAGATGATGAGTTCTTCCTTCGCAGAAATAATAGAATAGATCAAGCAGATGTTTACCATATGCATTTTCGGCACCTCAGTGATGGTTGTTTTCTGTGGGGAAAATGGTGCTTGTGCATATGAAAAACTATTTTTGTTCACTAATAGCTATGGGTTGGTCAGTACAAGTGGTTATTATGGTGTCTGAAAACCAACAAAAAAGAAAAACAAAACCTATGCGTCGAGACAGCCGATTTCCAGGCTGGCATCTATCAGGCAGGTTTCGATCAATCAGTTTTCACTGTCAAGGCTTATAGCAAGTAAAAATAACAAAACAATTAAAAATTTACTTATTTATAGAAAAACGAGAGGTAGAATTAGTGTATTGTCTAGTAGAAGACTATAGTCTATTAGTGTATAGGTCTAGTAAAAGTAAACTCCTCTTTAAATAAAGCCGTCATCATGGGACCCTGCTGTGTAAGAATTAGCTTGATAAGCGTTTATGTTTTTAAAATAATCTGTATTATGTTTGAGAACTAATGGTATTTGAAATCAGTATGTGTTAAACTTCGAATAGTTTTGCCTCAAGCAACGAGAAATACAGGTTTTTAGATGGCTCTTTTTCCTTCGTTGAAACCCATTCATGTAAAAAATCTGCTTCTAACAAAAATTCTCTATAAATGAGTTAGGAAACATGAGGCTCTGAAGTTTCTTGAAAAATATGAAAGAAAGTTAAAGAGTAGTGTAATATCCAGTATCAGATTCTCTACTCTAAAAGATGCTGAGCTTGACAAGTCTTCACTGTTTACACCGGGCACCCTAAAACGTCACTACCGGGGTCCTGGGATTTCTCGAAATTATCCTCAGTATGTAACCTACATCAGGACTCCCCCACCCCCATTTGATCTGGAACCATAAAAGCTTGTGAACAACTGGACATCATAGTTAAAAGAATAAATATCCTACTTGGGTGTGGTGGCTCATACCTGTTGGCCTAGTACGGGGGGGGGGGGGGGGGGGGGGGAGGCCGAGAAGAGAGCAAATAGCTAAGCCTTGTAGGTGCAGGCCAGTCTGAGGAACACACGTGACACCATCTCCAAAAAATCACACAATTTACTTTGTGTACTTTCCACCTGGTTGTGTCTGACGTCTGTGCTGGAGAGTGTAGAGGTGTACCACGAAAGGTTGGAGAGGCTCTCAGTGTGGCCCGGCAAGTGTTCATTCATGCGTTCTCATTCGGGCGTTAGGAAGGTGTTGATCCCATTGTACAGACGGGGCATTAGGCAACTTTAGGGTAAGTCTAGGACCCAGATGGTCTAAATTTAGAGCCAGTAATGGTGGTTGATAGATGGTGAAACGAGTGACTGATGTTTTAGGCTATCAGTTAGAAGTGAAAGCGGTAATGGCATCGGATTTGGGCACCATGGGCTTGCCTTGGAAAGAGGTTAGCAGTACGGGCTTGCTGGGGTGATCCAGGTATGCACACAGCTCTGCGGTCACACCCCAAAGCCGTTCCTACTGCATCCCTCCCACAACCACACACCCTGTAGTGTTGGCACGTGCGCGCGCGCACACACACACACACACACACACACACACACACACACACCGTTCCCATCAGTTATGTTGTGTAGAGTCTGCTTGTCTGGGGTTTGCTCTGAGTTCCAGCCCCTTCTGCATAACTGATACATTCTGTACCCACAGCACCATTTGCAAATTAATGATCACTTTAGTTTTTTCAGGTTGGGTTTTCTCAGGAATCATCTTCACATGGTGATGTTTTACCTGTAAGTGCAGTTGGGTGGTCTCTCTTACAGACAAGCAGAGACCGTTCCTGTTTCCTTAAGGAAAGCCTTTCATGCATGCCTCTTCGCTTAGTCCTCAAACCGTTGGCAACCATTAATGTCCTCTGTGGAACTCCATCCACATGTGGGATGCATGCGGAATATCCAGATGCATTGTTGGAAGGAATGCTGTCTTCTATGCATGCAGTGTAACGCCTGTGCCACAGCAATGGTATAGCCACGGGCTGGTAAATGGTAACAACTGTGGCAACTGTTCTAGGGTAATAATCACCATGGTCTATGTTAAGCTTTATAAACCAACATGAGAAAGTACAGAGAACTCACGCAAGGGCTCTGTTTAGCTGGTACCAACCAGCTCCACCAAACTCTTGAGTTTCCTTTTACCGCTAAGCACTATGACTTTTTAGCATGGTCCTACATTTTGTCCATTCATGATTGATATATATTTTTGTTAGTTATGACAGCAGATATTTTAACCTTCAGTATGCAGGTCTGGTTTTCTTGACTTAATATGCAGAGGTAGGACTTTTAGGTCCCGTCGGAAGTATCAGTGCACCCTTATCAACTGCCGTTTAGCATGCCTGCCAGCAGTGTCATGGTCCCTGGGTCAGCACCTGTTATTGTTGGTTACTTTAGCCATTTATTATATGGACATTATGTGGTCGTATGTTTTTAATATTTTTGACTTCATAGTTCTTTCTTTTTTTTAAAGATTTATTTATTTATTTTATGTGAGTACACTGTCGCTGTCTTCAGACACACCAGAGGAGGGCATCAGATGCCATCACAGATGGTTGTGAGCCACCATGTGGTTGCTGGGAATTGAACTCAGGATCTCTGGAAGAACAGTCAGTGTTCCTAACTACTGGGCTATCTCTCCAGCCTGACTTCGTAGTTCTTTTTTTCAGTAGTATTTGGAACAACAGGAAGTTTAGGACAGACATTCCTCAAAACACATTTTTGTCTTAGTTGTCAGTTATGGTCTCAATGGGATGGCCATAGCATAATCCTCAAATCCTGGGTGACTTAGTGTTTACTTCTCTCTCATGTTGTGAAATTATCTTTTAGTTAAGAGATCACTACGGAATTTTGGCTTCAGCTTTTACTCAGGCTTGGCTTGGGTTTCAGTTCGACTTCAAACTGAAGAGATTTCACCAAGGGATTTCTTACAGTTCTAAAGCTAAAGCCAGGTGCGATGCCAGCACTCAGGAGGTGGAGGCAGGCAACCAGAAGTTTAGGGCTAGCCTCAGGTAAGTGACAAGTCCGAGGGCATGCTGTAGTTCTAGTGTAGGCAGTGTTGGGTTGGATTATATATATTCATTATAAACATTTAAAATTTAAAAATGCTTATTTAAATTTAATTATGTATACACTCGTGTGTGCACAGTACCCCTAGAAGCCAGAGGTATGGGACCCCCTTGAGTTGGCGTTACAGGCCATTGTGGGACTCATGACATGGGCGCTGGGGATTGAACTCAGGTCCTTTGAAAAGCAGTATGTACCTTTAACAGCTGAACCGTCATTCCAGCTCCCTGAGTATTTAATTTTTAATAGTAAAATACACTTAATGGTTTTAGAACACCATATAGTCAATCAGGACGGCATTGTAGAATATGTATACCTAAGTAGTCAGATTACAAATTTGAATAATTATATTTGAGTATCTGCAATGTCAGATATGCTTGTATAACCTCTCCTGTTTGGCCATTGATTCATACCTTTGTGACACTCATAACAGGCATCTTGTGCGTGTAACTTGTAAAAATACTCGCTACAGCAGAGCTTAGAGGTGAACGAGACTTAGAGGTGAACGAGACCACTGAACAAGGTTTGTCTAAGTGATGCCCTGGTGCCTGTGGGGTGGGGAGTCCCAAGAGCCCAGACCTCAGATTGATCAGGACTTCCTATACGAAGTGCCGTTTACCTGGAGAAATCCAGAGTGTAAGTGAGTGACTTGGCTTCGGGGTGTCAACAGACTGTGCAGAAGGCTGATACTATTTTCAATGACCAGCCCCACACTCATTGCCCAACCTAACCTATACTTAGGATTGCCAATAAAAGTAAACCTTGAGAAAAAGCCAAACAGCAAATGTGTACTCTGTTATTGAGTTGTTATTTTGATAATTTGCTGTAGGTGGGGGCATTTATGGTCAGAATACATTTAACTGTGTAGACTTTGATATTACCCTCAGATTTTGTTAAAAAAAAATCACTACAGGAATAAAATTGTGGCATCGCTTTTTACTACATGTTCTTGGTTAAGTATATTTAGTATTTATTGCTACCATCTTTTATCATGTTTTTATTATGCACTAGATTTTTGTGCTGATATAAGATGATATTTAGGTTTTCACAAGGAGAAACATATCTGATACCCAGACATTCACTTAGCATTCTGAAACAGTCCATGTGTAATTTTCTTTTTCTCCTTTTGAGACTTGGCCTCTGTAGAATCCCTTCTGCACTGTCCTCTTGAGAGCTGGTGTTCCTGATTGTTGGTAACACTCTCTTTTTCAAGCATCCCATATCTAACTGTCATTTAAATAAAGCAGAGCAGAACCAGCCCAAACCACACTGTTTAGTTCTAGATCTGTGTCCCGATACCCAACTGCTAGTCCATGCGTAGCCACTGAGCTGAGGCCTGTCCACCTCAACATGTCTGGAACTTCGATGGTTCCTTCTCCCCGGAGGTTTATCCATGGTGCCTGCCGTTTTAGCTTTTTATGCTTCTTCTCCTGTGCTCTTAGGAGCCTGAGACCCAGAAATCCTCACCCATTCCTCCGGAGCCCTCAGATCCACAGTCACAGATGGCTCGGTCCAATTTCCTTTATCTTCTAAATATTGCTCCTCATCAGTTTTTCCTCCTTCCCCCAAGCTGCTTGTCAGCCCCCGTGGTTGATTGCTGAAGGGTTACTGTGATCCTGTAATGATCTCAGCTCCTTTCTACCCCAATTTCCCCATATGCTCCTTCCATCATAAATTCTGCCTCTTCGTAAATTTTGAAGACTATGAAACAGCAACCTTTTACTGATTTTTTTTTCCCTTCTTCCTTACATAGAATCCTTGAATCTCTTGAGTTAGTATCCGGTTTCTATGAAAGCAGCCCCAGCTCCTCCAGGCCTTCCTCTGGTCTCCATCTATTCCTTCAGGGAGTACCTGCTGTCTGCTGTGGCACACCCTGCAAGATCGAGGAGCGCTCTAACTCAGCGCAATGGTCCGGAGGAGGCGCTGGTAACGATCGCACCGCACGCTGTTGTCAGTTACATGGACAACAACAACTCTGTGCACTGTTACAGCGTCCATCCAGTATGGCCGTCGGTTCCCCGTGTCCCCCGAGGGCTGTAGGTGCCATAGAGGCTGAGTTCAGAGGGTAAAGGCAGGACTGGGGTGGTGTGTGGGTGGTGGTGCCATTTATAGAGGGCTGAGCGAGGAAAGCATTGTGGTAGAGAAGAAAGTTGCAGCAGTTGGGGAGAGAGAGGAAAAGCTGTAGATCTGAGGAGGGCTAGTGCTGAGGCTTGACGCGGGAAGATGTGTGCCGTGTGCAGAGAGAAGGGACGGGCCAGCTGCAGACAGGTCAGAGGGGATCAGCAGTCCGTGTTCTTTGTAGGGACTTTGATTTCTAAGCACAGGACGTCTTGGCCCATGTTGCATTCTCTGCAGGGGCAGAGATGTGTTCCCGACTTCCTCTTGAAGGCTCAAAGTACGCCATCCTCGCCGGCCCCTGACACGTGCTTAGTACTACTAGGGTCTGCAGTGTTAGAACAGAGAGAGTCGCTCCTTTGTCTCCTATTCTTAGGCCAGGCGCTTTGGGGTGCAGAGGAAGAGGGTAGGACCTCTTTTTCAGTTTCAGAGTTCCTGTTTCAGTGGACTAGTGTTTGTGTAACGATGGGACTGCTGAAAATGGGATTTATCGTTGATAACTGGGTAGTAGACACCCTGTGATGCTGCAGTGACTCATAGCTCCTCTGGATGTGGAGTCAGCCGCACACTGAGGGTCTAATGCTGTGTGCATATGTGCTCAGTAAATACATGTGAATGGTCAAGTGCATAGCCACGTGCTGACTCAGAGAGCTCTTCATCTGCTTCCCTCAAGTGGACGTCCCCTAAATCCCATAAAGCATTTCACCACTGCCTTTGACGCCTTGCTCAAGAAATGCCACAGCAGCAAAGAAATGGAGAAATCACCACAAGCTAAATATAGGGGTTCCTTACAGAGGGCTCTGCTCATTCATTCTCCCCGTTGCCTTTCTATGCAGGGTTTTTTTTTTTTTAGGTTAATTTTTTTATGGCCTCATTAGTCTTTATTTGCAAAACATTGATAGGTTTAGAATATAAATTCTGTATAACCATATATAAAAACACTAGTCTTTCAGAATTTTAAAAATTTAGCACCCAGAATGCAGCCAACGGTGTTTCTTACTGTTTCATTTGGCTGAGCCAGGAATTATCCTGTAGTTTATTTACACAACCCTGTTGGTTGGTTTAGGACTTTGGTGGTGGGGGGAGGGATTGAGTCTAGATGTCTCAAATTCCAAGAGACCTTTCAACTCTGGAATGGTTTAGTCTCACCTTGAGCATTTAACTGTTTGCTACCTGCAGTTCTAAGCTACCTGCTCCTAATCCCCAGACTTCCAAACCCTGAAGTTCCTGCTTTTGTTTTTAAACTTTTGGGGAAGGGCACTGGGAGACCTCGATACAGACTCTGCAGAAGCTGTGAGTCTGGAGGCAAAGCACTTACGTCTGTCAGTCATATGAGTCTTGCCTCCCCTTACTGTTTAACCAAAAGGTCGAACAAAACAGCTCATAAATATTGGATTATTTATCTTGCATAATGCGTTATATTTTGACCATCAAAGCTGCAGATTTCACTGAAGACTCCTGTACAGCTTGTTTGGGTTTAGTGCTTCCATGTGAATGAGGTCTTGATTTTATTTCTTACTAGAGTAGTCTCTTGCACTTGGGGTTTTTCAGTAAAAGGTGTGGGTTGTTTGTTTTTCTGTTTAAGTTTTAACCCCTGGTTAAACTTTTTAACTTTGCTTCCATTTGTGTATTAGTGTGTCTGAGTGCTGTGTGGTTTTACCCAGTGTTAAGGTCTCTAGTCATTTCCATATCATTGTTCTTGATGTTCCAAAACAGAGCTGTGTTGCTCAGAGCTGCCCTACTCCAGCAAGATTGGGGGCTTCGCCTGGTTCCCAGCCCAGGGAGAGCTGGCTGCAATGGGACTGCAATCCGGCATTTGGTGAGCTTAGAAACTTTAAGTCAGCTGGATACATGGGAAGGCCTGGTAGGCTTAAAGAGTGGTTCTTATCACTTCCCACTACATGAGCATTTACAAAGGTATCATAGCAGCCTGATCCTTCTTTGTATGGTCTTGCCCCTTTAGAGTCTCTCAGCCTTCCTGATGCTGCAACCTTGTAATACAGTTCCTCATGTTGTGACCTCTAGCTATAGAATTGTTTCATGAATTATAATGTAAGCATCTGTATTTTCTGATGGTCTGAGGTGACCCCTGTGAAAGAGTCAGTCGACCTCTAAGGGGGGTTGAGACCCACAGGTTGGGAAGCAATGCTTTGAAGCATTTGTTACTAGATGCACACTAAAGCTCAGAGGTAAGGCTCTTCGCAGACCTGTGTTCCTGTGTGCAGGTCTAGCCTCTCTTTGCTAGTCCTTTCCAGGTCCTCATTGTAATACGGACAACTGAACTCCTCCAGGTAGCCTTAGTTTACTGTGCTTAGTTTCTTAAGCCTTTGGTACTCAGATGTGAGTAGGGATCATGTGTCAAGGTAGTTCCTGACACATCATTGGTATGTTAACACATAATGATTCAGTACGCGTTTGGTACCAGCACAGCCCCGCTTCCTCTTCCTGTATGAAGTTTCTTCCTGGCCTGTGTTGTAGTTGATATTTAATCTCAAATCAGAAGTCCCTATAGGCCTATTTCCCTCTGTTCTTCAGCCAGTGTGGACTTTGAGGAGGCCTACCATCTAAATTGGAAAAGAGGAATCTAATCCTTGGCCTTTATTGGGTCTATTAGAAAGTTAGGCCTAACAATTTTGTGTTACTTGCTGTTTTTACGTGTTCTAACCCAAGTACCCATGTAGATCAATCACACATGAGCTGTGATATGGGACGTGTTCTATTTTTGCAAAGGACTCAGCAGTTTTACAAGAATTCCTGCAATGGAATTTTCTCAAACTATGAAAATTACTTAGTAGGCTTTAAGCACAAATTTGGACACTTTGCGAGTTTCAGTTTCATTGAATATTTATTAAAATTGTTTATGACCTTACTGATTATTTTCAAGTATTTATAAATACACAGAAGTCGCAGAGAGAGAGAGAGAGAGAGAGAGAAAGGGGGAGGGTCTCTTGTTCATCACCCAGCTAACAGCCAAGTGCTAACCACTTGTGCAGTTGCCCGAGTGACTTATATTTTATTACTAAGAGTATCTGATCTCTTCACTTGGAGCAGTGTTGGCAGGTGCAGGAATGTTGATGCCTTTGTCCCATATCCCCTTTCTCTAGGCAGCCTACCAGAGGGGCTTCTTCCTTTATTTTCTGCTGATAGTTAACTGGGCAAGTAGCTGGCTATTTTCAGCTTGATAAATCTGTCATAGCCATTAAAAAATTTTTAATTACGTGGCATTTTCCCATAATTATTCTTAGTTACAACTTCCTCTTTTGATAAGTACTAAATTGGCTTACTGGGTACTTTTATCCCTAACGTGTAAAAGAATACAGAGTAAGATATATTCAGTCATCAGTCAGGAATAGTTACTGTTATGGGCATGCTCAGTATAGAGGAGCTTTGGGGGAAGGAAGGGTGTTCATAGCACTCTTAGACGAATCAGTAAACACCAGCATCACATACAGTGGCCAGTCAGCACAATGTTGTGCTTTAAACATAGCATGAAGTTGGTTTTCATTATGTATTTAAGTATGTACGTAATAACGTCATCATGAAATTGTATAAGTCTTATGAAAAGAAATGTTAAGGGCTTGGGATTTAGCTCACTTGGTAGAATCCTTAGGTAGCATGCACAAAGTCCTGGGTTAGAACCCCCTGCTCCCGAGCACTGAATAAAATGGAGCATGGTGTTACACGCCTGCCTGTATCCCAGCCTGGGGAAGGTTGAGATGGGGTGGGGAGTGACGTTCAGACAGTCAAGCTCATCCTCTGCTACATTAGCTAGTTCAAGGCTAGTTCATGCTAGCCTGGGCTTCATGAGACCCTGTTTCAAAATAATGAAATAAAGTAAGAATACTTGACGGTTACTCGTAGGAAATCTGCGGCTTCACTACTGGGGCATGTCTTACATGTTTCTTTTTAGCTAAATTTATAATCAGATTTTGAGTAATGTCTCAGTATCTCTGACTCTTAATTGTATGTTCTTACTGTATGATCACTGCTTGTAAGGCACAGGGTTAGGTGATTTGTGTGCCAGATGCTGTGCTTGGTTTAGGAGACAGTGTCTCCTCCCTCTGTAGCACAAACTGGCCTTGATCTAAAAATCTTTCTTCTTCAGCCTTTTGAATGCAGGGGTATGCAGGCTTCTCTGCTATGCCTGGCCTCGGGGTAAAATAAAACTAAGCTCTTTTGTTTATAGTTAGAGTAATTGCTGTGCATAGACGGCCTAATAACTTTGTGTTTCATGGTTTATTTGCGTAACATGTAGTGTCCAACTTAAAAGCAAAGGGAATTATCCTAGCTGCCTGAGACCCAAACGGCACTGCAATCCTTAACATTAAATTCGGTGATTCTTCCTAAATGTTCATCACTGGTGATGTCAGGACATGCCTATACAGCTATAGTTGTGTAGCCCAGATAGGAGATGAGAATGAAGGATTGCCTGCTGTGTAGAGAAGTTGTGTGGGTAATTGCTGGAGAGGTTATGGTCATTGGTGTGATTGTGAGAACCCTGAAGTGACACTTGGTCTGGGTGACAGGGGAGTGAGAGAGTTCCCTTGGCAAAACCTGTAAGGTTTACTTATACCAAGATTGTAGAAATTAAAAGTTGGTTGGTTCTAGTCCCTGAGTCAGAAGAGGCTTAGGGTGGGAATCCTAAAACTTAATGGATAGAAATGAAGTAATATGCTTAGACAAAAAGTTTGTGTATCTGTGGTACTGTGTGCATGCACGTGTGTGCGCGCACACCTGTATGGGAGTTTATGTAGAGTCCTGAAGCCAGCATCGAGTGTCCTCCTCAGTTGGTTCTACCTTATTTTTGAGACAGGATCTCCCACTGAACCTGGAGCTCTCTGATTCCACTAGACTGCTGACCAGCAAGCCCCAGGCTCCACATCTTTACCTCCCCAGCACTGAAATTCCAGGCATTTCAACATGGCTCCTGGAGATCGACCGGGATTCAATGCTTGAATAGCAGACACTTTACCGATGGGGCTGTGTGTCCCAGGCTCCTTTGTTTTCGTTTTTATGAATGAAAGAGCAACTGAAATCTGTTCCCTTAGCGAGACTTTCTTGTGCAGTATAATGGTATTGCTTGTGATCTTTATGTTCTACTTTGGAACTCTGGACTTCATCCTGTTCTGTCCCTTGGATCCTCTGGCCTGTGTCTTCCTATTTTCTACCATCTCTCCATGTGACCACCACTGAAACTCCACATGAAAATGGAATCCTTCACTGTTCCTTCCCAATGTGTCTGGTTAGTTTACGTAGAACAGTGCCCATCAGCTTCATCCGCTTTGTGACAGACGACAGGATCTCCTCTTTCAGGGCTGAATAGTTTATGTGTAGATAGGTAGGTAGCTAGCTCGGGTAAACAGGTGTCATATTAGTTGTTTTAAATCTACTCAGGCATCAACAGACGCCTAGATGGTCTCAAGTCTGTGGAAAGGTTGCAGTGAATATGCATGGACCTTTGTGAGGTCGTTCATGTCAGTGGTGATGTTACAGTGAATCTATAGGCACCTTTGTGAGGTCATTCATGTCAGTGGTGATGTTACAGTGAATCTATAGGCACCTTTGTGAGGTCATTCA
>JADRCH010000035.1:5890363-5911804 GCA_019843965.1 Rhynchomys soricoides | reverse complement strand
TGATGTTACAGTGAATCTATAGGCACCTTTGTGAGGTCATTCATGTCTGTGGTGATGTTACAGTGAATCTATAGGCACCTTTGTGAGGTCATTCATGTCAGTGGTGATGTTACAGTGAATCTATAGGCACCTTTGTGAGGTCATTCATGTCTGTGGTGACATTACAGTGAATCTATAGGCACCTTTGTGAGGTCATCTCAGTTCTTTACATTTCAGAGGATTGTTGGGTCATAAATAATTCTGATTTTAATTTCTTTTAAAATATTTTTATTACTTTATGTATATGTGTATTTGTTTCTGTATGTGTCTTTGTGAATGTATGTCATTTACGTGTATGCCTATGGAAAGCCAGATGAGGCAACTGGTCCCCTGGAGCTGGAGTTACAGGTGGTTGTGAGCTGCCCAATGTTGGTGCTGGGAACTGAACTCAGGTCCTCTGCAAGAGCAGGAAGTGCTCTTAACCGTTGAACTGGCTCTGAAGCTCCATCCCTGGTTTTAGTTTCTTAGGGGAGCATCATCCACACTATTTCATGATGACTGCCTTAGTGTTTTCCCTGAGGACCTGTTGAGGATTAACTCCAGGACCTGGTGGATATAAAAATCCAATTCTTTATAAAGTGATATAATATTTGCATTTAACATACATACAGCTGTAGATTACATAAAATACCTAAAATAAAATATCTAATAGCATCAAAACACTAACTGTGCCTTGAACTGGAGTATTTGGAAGAGAGTTACAGGAACCGGAAGTTTCTGCATGTTCAGTGTAGAGCGTTTTGCATTTTGTAGTAGCAGCTATTGAATTCCAGATCTCGCAGGTCTAGGGAGACATTCTACCTCTAAACTGTATGCTGAGCCCCATCCCCACCCTCCCATACATGCTTTCTGTCCAGGATTGGTTGAATCCCTGGAATCAGAACCTACAGATACATGGTTTCAGTTTATACCTTTAAGGTAACACAGCCTATTGGATAAATGACAGATGTGCTCTGAGAATTTCATTTAATATGTTAAGGTGACATATCTTTAGCCAAAATGAAAATTGATGTTGCTGGTTTTGTTTTTTTTTTAATTTTTAATTTTTGGAAGTTCTAGTGTTTGGAGCATCTCATTGCGTGTCTTTTCTTTTTTAAAGTAGAAGAGCACTGAAAGAATTTGGGGATATCATGGAATGTAGGCTTGCTTAATGGTCAGCTTAAAGGTCTCAGGGGAAAAGAAAGGACAGTGGGTGAGTGGCAGGTGACAGGAGACATGAGAAGGCAAATGCCTTCTTTTTGTGTAATGGGGCGGTCTGCTTTGGGTCAGTCGCAGTGGATGCCACGGGGTACCTAGTCTAGCTGAAGTCTATCCTCCAAACCTGTGAAGGATGGACAGTTTTGGAATTAGTAGTTAGTTGTGCAACAATGTTAATGGGAAGTGTCATAATATCACTGAGTTCCCTACCTCCTTCTCCACACACACCCAGATTAACGTCTGACTCACCAGAGTAAATAAGCTCAGCTTGTCTTGGGTTACATAAGCATGCTGGGTTGCTGTAGGTGCTCTGGAGTCTCAGAAGGAGATGGGGAAGCTAGGGAAGGCATGACTGCTGCTCAAAGTGCTTCAAACCATGTGGTCACTGGCATGTACCTGTGTGCTCGTGACAGGGTGGTGGGCACGCTACCCATTGCAGTGACGAGGGTGCCTTGCTGAGAACTCAGTAGCTCGGAGGCAAGTTGTGTATCTTTTTAAAGAAAGAGCTTGACTTCCTCTGTGTGGATTTGCATATTTTGACTTTTTCTCATCTTGACTAATTTTCTCTTCCCTCTGCTGGGAATCAACCCTAAGTCTTGACACACAGGAGGAAAGCCCATAATGAATATTTCCATTATTATTATTATTATTATTATTATTATTATTATTATTATTGACGATTGTTAGAGAAAAGTGCTGTGTGCTCTTGGTAGTCTGGTTGGTAACCAATTTAGCCATTCTTTACCCCAGAGTATAATTGTTGCTTTGCATATTCTGAGTCACATGACTGAGAAGAAGCTCTCCTTTAAGAAGCACAATTGTAATGGAACCGTTGTTTACCCAGCATCTAGTTGTTACTCTGACATTCTTCCTACCCAGTCCGTTAGGTGGGTGGGTGATGGCCCTGTTTATGCCCCAACCCCTTCTTTTTAAAATATTTTCTCTTCCTGATGGTCAGTTTCTATCAACTTGACACAAATTGGAATCTCCTGGGAGTATGTACTCTCAACTGAGAATCGGCCTCCATCAGGTTGGCCTGTGGGCAAGTCTGTGGTACAGATTTTTATATATGGTTTATTTATATATTTATTTATTTTATAAATGGTTGATACGAAAGGCCCAGCCAACCAAAGTAGTTGTCACCTCTGAGCAAGTGGTCCAGAGTCAAATGAGAAACTGGGTTGAGCCAGCTAAGAACTGGCCAGTAAGCAGCAGTCCTCTATGGAAGGGTCTCTGCTTCCTTTCCTGCTTTGGCTTCCCTCAGGGAGGCCCTACCCATACATATTAGTGATAAAATGCACACTATACAACCCAGAGAGCCATTGTCTTTATTTAAGAGTTCATCCCTGGGAGGAGGGGTTAGCTAGTCTCTGTGGGAGATCTCCGCAGGGGACCAGTCTCAGGCTGTAAACTTCAGGGAAGAGGAAACTGAGGTTGAAGCTGGCTCTCTACCCACACTGACATTTGTCAGCATTTGCACTCCTGCCAGGGGAAGGCTCTGCTGGTTCCCTCAGCTTGACCTGGGAAGAAGGCACGGGGTTCCTGGACATGGCCATGCTCTGTCAAACACTCCATATTCTCTTGGGACTTCATCTGCTTTCCACAGGAAAACTTTATGGGAATGTAAAATCAAATGAAAGAGAACTGTTTGACAATAGGGTGAGTGTAAACTGAGCACGTCTGTGTGTGAGGGGCGTTGCGCAGTAGGTCTGTGGATCCATACATAGGGAGCCACCTTTGGTCAGCTCCTGTACTATATACATGTGAGCACAGGGTCCTCCCTGGTGGCAGGATGAGTGAGTGACACACCTAGGATCCTTTGTCCCCTGAGCACGTGTTTATTAGTGCTGAAACTCTGAAGTCGTTTGGACGCTGCTGCTCCATGCTCATACACACGGCCTGTCTGCTGGTTTAGATCATGAAGAATTAATTAGCCGAACAGCAGCTTCTGCTCCCGAGTGCCTCGGCTTCCTGCCTCCCTGGGGTTTGGAATTCTGGATTCAGCCTGTCACACTTGCCTCACAGCCCTCGCAAACATACATACTTTCCTGTCTAAATCTTGGCTGTTTGGCATTTATTGCTTAGACTGTAGAGGACCGCATTTCCTGGTTGTTCTCTAGATGGGTATCATGCTTGGAGAGAAAGCCAGAAAACTCCAGCAGGACTAGTCTCCTGACAAAATAGAATTTTCATAAAAATGGTGGGAATTCCATTTGAAGGCTCTGGTGGGCTTAGAAGTCTAATGAGTTTTAGTTATTTATTCATATATTTATCTTTTATTTTTATTTTATTTGAGACAGGGTCTCACTATGTAGCTTTGACTGGCATGGAAGGAATTCTCTATGTAGACCAGGCTAGTCTCAGACTCACAGAGGCCCCAGAGTGCTGGGATGAAAGGAATGTACCACCATGCTGGAATAAAAAGACATCAGCATTGATGCAAAGAGACATTGATTTCTGTGTGTGTACATTATCTTATCTCATTTACCTTGTCTGTTTTGTATCATGATTTCTGCTAAAACTTGGAAATCAGTCATCTCAATATTCAGTAGTAGAATCTTTTTTGCAAAATGTAATGCAGTTATCCTTCCCCTCCAGCACACACCCACCCACCCTGATTTTTCTCTCTTTACAAGCTGTAGTTGAAAAATTAATAAAACTTGTCCTGGAGACAACCAACCGTCCTTCCTTTATCATGTTATTGTTATAATCATGAAGAATCTGAGTTTTACACCATTTAGAGAGTTTTCTTTTCCTTTCTGTTTATCTAGTTATAGTTCTATATTTTGCATGTTTTCTTCTTGTCACCTTTCATGACAGCTTTGTTGTATTTTTTTTTTTAGCCAGAGCACTGTTAAGTTTCAGAGTGGGTGAGATGTCTGGTGTTATATTGAGTGACACGTGTTACAGCCAATCTAGCTAAGTACAGGTGCTAACGGGGTCTCCTTGGTACACCACGCCAGAGGCGAAACAGCTGGGAATAGTGCAGGCAGCACATGGAGTGCCTGTATAGGTGGCCATTAGCTAGCTTTCTCTGTATATCATGGGCTCTGGGTTATGGCTTACAACCACTCTTTAGGTTTAGGACTGGTAATTGAAAGTCAACTCGGTCCTGGTCTTTGGAATGGTTGAGACAGGGACCAGAGTAAGGACCTCAAATCAAACCAAAATAAAAAAACCAAAAACAAACAAACAAAAAAGCCAACAACAACAAAACCCAAACAAACAAAACACCAGAAGTTTGCTTCTACTTGCTTAGCTATGGACAGGGTTAGGACAGTGAAGGTGGAGCAGACAGCAACAATGTAACAGTTTAGAAACCCTAGCCACCCCACGGGGCGGGAGCAGAGGAGGGGCAGGATGTCCAGGCTGCCATTCTTTTCTCTAAAGTGCCTTTTCAGGGTAAGATCAGCTCCCGAGTTAATCAGTGACCACCCTTTTGCTCTGTTGGCATCACGAGACTGCCAAGAGTGCTGACATTCCCCAGTGCCGTCTCCAACGGGGAACTGGTGCTCACAGACAGAAGTAAGCGCTACAGTGGATGTGCTTCCTTGCAGAATCTCTAGGTGGATGTGAGAAAGTGCGTGGGGCCTACCGTCCTAATGTCCAGCTCTGGAGGCGAACCTGCAGTGTGGAGAGACAGGAAGGAAGGGGAAGGCATCGTTGTTAGGCTGCTCCGTGGTAAGTGTGGGTAAGCTTCCACACTCTCACAGTGGCGACTTTCAGTTGCACTTGGCGGAGAAAGGGACCACGTGGGAATTCGGAGGCAAACACGTGGTGCTTAAGCAGGAACAAGAGCTGCTCTGGGGTGTTATTAGCAGAGACAAGAGACAAGAGTCTCAGTCTGTGGCCCAGGCTGGATTTGGAGTACTGCTCTCCTGCCTCAGCCTCCAGGTGTTGATTACAGGCCTGTGTTTCCACACTGAGGGGGTAAGGGAATGAACAGTATGTTTTAGACATAACTTTTTCCGAGTCCCCTGACCTTAACGTTGCTTTGCTGGAAAGACTGAATTGGATCAATCCTGTTCAGATCAGGTATTGGCCTGTGAGAGTAGGGATACAGAGACGGGATACGTGGCCAATAGCCTTGAGGTTTATTCTTTGTGCACCAAGGGCCATTCCCAAAGAAGCAGAAATCAAAGCTGCATACCCTTCCTAGAAATGGTTAGAATATCTTCTTGGTAACCCCATTTTTGGTAACCCCATTTTTTTTGGTTCCGTTACTGCTTACACTTAAAAAGAGACATAGCCCTGTCAGCACATCTTTTTTGTTTGTTTGATTCATGGTTGTTTGAAACAAGGTTATGTGGTTTAACCCAGGCTAGCCTGGGACTCCTGGCAGTGCTCCTGCCTCTGAAATGTGCACCAGAGCACGAGGTGCTAAGCAGTTGGGTTGGGTGCAGTTTTTCTGTGGAAGAGAACCCAGACGCAAGCTGACGTACCCCAGCAAGAGTCAGAGATGGGGTAGAAACAGACTGGGCAGTTAGCATACAGTGCCAATGCGATTGTTTATTGGTATTTTACAGCTTAAAACATGGCAACTTTTTTTTATGTGATGGAGGAAAAGGGAACTATATCTAGAGAAAGATGAGAGGCCCTTGCTGCACTCAAGTGACCAGTAAGGAAGTACATGGTGGCTAAGGCCCTCAAGTGTCTGTCTTCACAAATCTCAGACCAGTTCACTCCAGACTCTATGACTTGCTCTCTGCTATGGTTTTGGCTTATGAGGGCCATGACCCTAGCAGGCCATCTCAGTTCTTCAGTCCCCAGAGGCTTCTTCTTGGTCTTCCCAGACTCAGGGTACAGAGGCAGCTTTCCCTTCATGGTCAGAGAAGACAGCCCACCCAGTTCCTCCAAGTGCTTCCTTTCTCTTATCTCTGTATGTGGTGGAATTTCATCCCTTTTAGAATTGAAGATGGTTCCTTTCGTAAAGTGTCTGCTGTGTAGGAGTTGGAGTGTCATTCTGGGTCCCTAGTACCAGTGTGAAAGAGTAGGCACTAAAATAGGGGCAATAATCCCAGTATTAGGTAGGCAAAGGGAATAGAATCCTTAGGCCAGGTTGGCCAACTGGTTTACCCTCATCAGTGAGCTCCAGGTTCTGTGGGAGATCTGCCACAAGATAGACAGACAACTGACAAGGTACCCGTTGACCTCTGGTCTCTGCAGGTGCCTATGTGCACATAACAATCACTATGGACTTACGCACCAAACACATGCTTGTTTGCTTGCTTTCTTTTAAATTGAGTTGAAATTTTGTTATATATGTCAAATACTAGTTTGTCACATGCTTCACAAATGTTTTCTCCTAGTTTATAGCTTCTTCTTAATGATATAAGTGCTTTTTAAAGAGTAGATGTTAATTTTGGTGGCGAAAGGCAGGGTGCCAGGAGTGTGAGGAAGCTGGCCACCCTGCATCAGTAGTTGGGTGACGGAGATGAATTCCAGTGCTGCATTTCTCCTTTTCCCCTTTTATTTAGTCTGGGACCCAGCCCTGGTACGGTGCCACCCACACTGAGAGTGAGTCTCCCCAGTGAAATTAAACCTTTCGAGAAATACCCCATGGGCACACCTAGAGGTGTGTCTCATGGTGATTCTAAATCCAGCCAAGAAAGCTCAAAAGTCTCTTCTGAAAGTCGGGCTGTTCTCTTACTCATGAGTCCCTATTAGAAATGAACAGGGGACTTACATCTAATGCACACAGTAAATATTCCCACTTCAAAAGAGATGTAATGGGCAGATAACAAGGAAACACTGGACCAAAGCAAAACCTAAACACACTGGGCAGTATGAAGCAATGCTACTCCTTCTCTGGTGACTGGGCTTGACGCTGCAATCATCCAGGTTCCATAGGCAGCTGAGCCCTCCAGCTCTGCCGCCCACTGTAAGGAGCAGCTCTTACACTTGATGTCTGTAGCTTTCCACCAAAGACGTCCCATGGCTGTGGAGTGTCAGAGATATACCAGATTGACACTTAGACCCGAGATCCACTGGGTAATTTGTGTGGCTTTTTTTTTTTTTTTTTTTTATGGAGATAAGATCTCATTCAGTATCCCAGGCTGCGTAATTCTATTGTGTGCTTTCACTGGTTGAGACTGGTGACTTTGTTTTTCCTTTACGGTTTACACCTTTAAAGATGTATGAGTTTTGGTTCACTAATGTTTTGTTGAAAGTTCTCGGTGTTTTGTTGTTTTCAGGGCATTGTTTTCAGTCACCTCTCACTGTCTGGCTTTGGTGTCATGGCATTGCCGTGGTGCAAGAGGATTTATGGAGATCCTCAGACCGGGTGGCAGGGTAGTATGAACAAACTTTCTTCATTTAAGTAAAAAGGGAAGTGAAAGCATACATACATTGCCTGAATTTATCTGAAGGGCTAAAGGGAGGTGGTGTGTCAAAGGCTCCTGGAAGGGAGTGACACCCCAAAGTTACAGCTTTTATGTAGTCTAGGCCTTTTCAAGCCTGCTACTTTTAATCTTTAAGATGAGAATGGGAGTCAGAAAAATCCTAAATTGTCAAAACAAGTGAACTAGGTTATATTTTAAATGAGTGCTGTGCCCACATTCAAGAATGAATCTAAGTTACTTATTAACACTGTGCTGGAGCATTTGCCCTCAGCTTGAATGGAGGGGGAGGGACAGAAGTCTGGAACTCTTTCTAGTGTGTTTACTTTCTGCACTTAGGTGGACAAAATACTCTAGGGGCATTTTTAGGCACATCGAGGATTGAGTTTTGACTTTTGAAGTGGTTGGAATAAAGGTTTCCTTGAGAAAGGAGAGATGTGTAATGTAGGATAGAAGAAGGCAAAAATAAATCTTTGGGGGATGAATTGGAGTTGAAGGCCAGTTTATTCATTATTTTTAAAACCAGTGTATATTCATATTATATAATATTATAATAGAATATGTATAATATTATGTATTTTATATATATACAAAATAAGAATCTATACCATAATAAACTGATTAATAAGCAAATAAGTGGGGGTGGGGCTCTTGCTTAAGTAGTATTCAAGTTTAAGAGCTGGAAGCTGTCACGGTCAATTTGTAGGTGATTAGCATGGCTAGTGATGATTAGTGGCGGC
This sequence comes from Rhynchomys soricoides, assembly GCA_019843965.1. Classification (NCBI taxonomy): domain Eukaryota; kingdom Metazoa; phylum Chordata; class Mammalia; order Rodentia; family Muridae; genus Rhynchomys; species Rhynchomys soricoides. The sequence continues at coordinate 5,903,490 of JADRCH010000035.1, read as the reverse complement.
AAGGGTCAAAACAAAACCAGGGGGACACTGACCAGGGACATGGATTAGCATGGTCTTAAAGCATTTCCCCACTGTCTTAGTTTGGGTTTTATTGCTGTGAAGAGACATCATGACCAAGGTAACCTTTATAAAGGACAACATTTAATTGGAGCTGGTTTACAGGTTAAGTCCATTGTCATCATGGCGGGAAGCATGACAGCATCCAGGCAGGCATGGTGCAGGAGGAGCTGAGAGTTCTACATCTTCATCTGCAGGCAGCAAAAGGAGACTGTGCCACACTGGTCATGGCTTGAATATAGAAGATCTCAGAGCCCACTCACACAGTGAAACAAGTCCTCTAACAAAGCCACACCTACTCCAACAGGGCCATACCTCCTAGTAGTGCCACACCCTGTAGGTCACACATTCAAACACGTGGGTCTATGGGGGCCATACCTCTTCCAACCATCACACCCACAGACTGTATGTTAGTCGCAAGGAATAAGGTAGAAATGATAAGATCCAGCCACAATATGGAACTGACAGTAACTGTGTGACTGCAGTTATGACACCCCAAAGGGACACATCCTCATCTATGCCTAAAATGGCATGACCTCAGATTAGGAGGAACTGTCATGTAAATCCTAAATCAGGAACATTGTACTTTTTTAAAAGGAGCTGATGGGGAGAGGGCTGCGTTTGATGAATAAGTGAGTACTGTAAGTGACTAAGTATAGAATGAGCCACTCGTTCACGTGAAAGGCTTGAGATAGGATGAACTTGCAGTGCAGTGCTTGACCTTCTGCTGAATTACAGACGGAGAGAAAATGCTATAGAGGATGGTCTTGGATCAGTTGAGAAATTTGACCACACAGACCAAGAAATAAAGGTTTTACAATGACTTCAATCAGGCAGAGCGGATGCCTGTGATTTGACTGTAGACGAAAGGACTTCCCTGTAAAGAAATGCACAGCTAGCGTAGAAGCCAAGGGGTGCAGTGTGTGTGGTACATGTGATTTATCCTGGGGGGCAGGGGTTGGAGGTGGCTGAGGACACATAAACACGGATTAAAGGGGTTACTGATGACAGCTGAACTTCAATAATATTATTATTATTGTGTTCTTGAGTAGCTCCTGTCATGTTTGAAATTATTTCCAAGCGAAAAATATTTAAAACATTAAAAACAATCTGGCCTTTATTTTAGGCCATTCTCATTTACAAAGACCTTGTTTCTTTGTGTGGAGTTGGGGTTTGGAATGAGCATTCTTACAATAATTCCCTCTGTTTTGGTGTTGCAAGCCACCCTTATCAAAATGGTGAGGGCCGGTTTTACCATTGTGACTAAGGTCTCACCTGCTACTGCCAGCAACCGTCCTCATGATTGTCATTATCTCGCGTTTTAAAGACATTTTAGAATGATTAATTTACATTTAAAAAGTACCATGATTATTCAGATTATCTTGTTTTGTAAGTTTAGACATTTTATTGCTCCAATAGTTAGAATTTTTTTTTTCCTCTGGCTGCTGTCCTCTCTCCTTTTCTATGCGTGGATGATGTAACACCACACAAAACAAGTTTCTGCACTCATGGAGGTTAGTTTTTATGTGTGTTGGGGGAAGGGAACGTTAGGAGGAGGGAGTGGAATCAGCTGGTAATGTTGGAGAAATATCAGAGAAGGGATCTAGGGAATGCCAGACAGACTCAGAAAGAATACACAGGAGGCATTTGAGCAATGACTGAAGATAGGAAGGAAAGGCTGTGAAGAAATAATGCCCGTTGACAGAGCAGCAAGTGGAAAGGCCATGAGGCATGATGTGCCCAGTCTGCAGGAAGTGTGAGCAAGTAGCGGGAAGTCGTGTCAGGAGCTCAGCAGATGTCATACTGGGTCTTTTATGACTGCATTGGTTCCTACTGTGAGGCAGTGAGAGGGTCACTGAGGTAGGGGTGTTCCTTCCGTTGTATGGTGTTGGCTGTGGGGTCTGATCATCCTCACTGCTTTCACGAGAAGGGACTGGGATAGAGTTGTGTAGACCTCGGTAGGTGAGCTTTGGTAGAAACACACGATGACACAGACTTTGAGACGCACAGGTACTGTGTGAAGGGAAGTAGTTAGAGCCCGAGTATACTTTGGGAACAGTCAGTAGCATTTGCTGATGGAGTGTAGGGAACGGACAAGAACCAGAACTGCTGAGGTTGGGAAGGGGGAACCAGTCGAGGAGATGGGGAGGCAGTTGCCATGGATAGAATCAAACCAAGAGAATGAACAGTAGGAAGGGAAAAGCATGCCAGAGTGCAGTGAGTCATGCCAGGTGCTGCCCATAGCTTGAGAGAGGTGAGTTCACTCTGTAGGTGATGGGATACCTTTGAGCATCAGTGGTGGGGTGATGGGGAGAGTGCCCTCAGTCTGAATGGGAGGATCCTAGCTGGCAGGAGTACATGTTGGTGATGTTGACCTATGTGTGGATGTAGTCACCTACAGGGAAGTGTAGGGAAAAGTGTTGTTTATCATCTAGTAACTGGAGCTCTGTCTGCCAATAGTTGTTATTTTATTGGGAGGAGACAGACGTGGGACAGACAGCAGGCTGACATCTACAGTGGCAGAGGTTAGACCAGCTGTGACAGGAGCGGAGGCAGTGGGCGCTGTCAGCTCCTGCAGCCACTTCACCACATCAGATGGTCTGTGGGATCAGGTCGGCCAGCATGTGGAGGGCTGCAGACTTCATGTGGCTCTTTTGTTTGTTCCCTTCCTGCTTTTCATTACATGATTTGGCAGGTGTCCCAGAAGAGCCATGGGAGGCTGTAAAATTGCTTATTAAAAGTTTCTTTCAGAAAAATGGGCATTTTGTTATTATTTAATGCCCCACTTTGTTTAAACTCGGAGACCCGGGTCTAAAGACTCAGAAACAGTAGTTTCCCATTGGTCTACAAGCTGTAAAGAGTTGAATTGGTTTTAAACCCCTTAGACTTTGCTTGGTAGAACCCATGTCATGTGTTTAGTAAGACAGTAAGACAGAAGTGTAGCTAACACTTTAGGTTTGGAGTTCAGGTGACTGCTTCTAATTTATAGAATTTAGTTTTGAAATTTAGATTTTTATGTTTGAACATTTGTGCATTTAAAAATACTCAACCTGTGACATCGTGCCAGATTTATCCTAAGTTAGATGCAGGCGAAGCATGATATAAATATATGTAGATTTATATGGATCAGAGTGGAGGTACTGTCTAACTTGTGGCCGGTTAGAACTTGACACCTTGAGATTGTGTTGCTTGCTAGAGTTGCAACGCACCTACATCGTTTCCTAGGCATTTCTAGTGCATTGAAATGGAGCTTAGAAAGCTCCGTCGACTGTGTAGTATTTTATGTCTGCACGTCACGGTATCTGTAAATTGCAGGTAGCTCAGAAGGACGGATTGAGGAAAACATTGGCACTCTAGCTTGCTGTTTGCAGTTGCCTGGCTTCCTGCTCCTTCTCCTTCTACTTATCTGATATCTGCTTGGGCCTGGCCACTGAGAACTGGCCAAACCAGATAATCTGCACCCAAAGCATGTGTAAGAGAAGAAGAACAACTCAGGAGGAAAGTGAGCAAAAAAATAGGGAGAGGCCTTTCACCAAAGGGAAAGCATGAATTAACCGATAAATAGGGTAGAGTGTACACCATCATTAATGAGCAAGAAGAATGCAGTTGAATCCATTTTATATCCTAAAAGTGAGAAAGCTGACGAGTGTGGCTAACATGAGCGTTTATCTAAGAGTGTAATTGCTAAGAGCATTGTGGGGAATACATTTGGTATCATGGAGAAAATTGCACGGGCGAGTCTTGAAAGTGTAATATTGAATGGAAGTGTCAAAGGCAAGACCTGTTTGCTGTCACTGACTTACATTCTTGAGTTGGGTCAGTTATTGTATGAGGCAGGGTCTCATGTAGTCTAGGCTAGCCTCCAGTTTACTGTGTAGCTGAGGAAGGCCTTGAAGTCTTACTCAGCCTCTACCCCCCCACCCCCCCAGCTGCTGTTGCCAATGGATGTGGCTCACTGGATCTCACTGTAGAATGGCCCTGTGCTCTGTAGGCAGACCCCAATGTAGTTACTAGTTCTTTAGTTAAAAACGTCAGAATTTTGTTTGTTTTGCTCTTATACACATATATGCTGGGAAAATTCTGGTACTTGTCTCCTGTTCCACATGACAAAATATCTCTGAAGTCTATGCCTGAGAATTAAGGAGAACGTGTAGATTCAATTTTCATTCGATAGAATTGAGACGCATGAGCCTGGTGATGTTCATGTTATTGTTTTGCTTTGGATTTAATTTGGATTTAATTGTTGTATAGGTAGCAAACAATAGATTTAAAATATAATCAAGACTGGGCTATAGGTCTCCTGGTAGAGCACTTGCCTAGGTCTCCTGGTAGAGCACTTGCCTAGGTCTCCTGGTAGAGCACTTGCCTAGGTCTCCTGGTAGAGCACTTGCCTAGCATCGGCTGGTATACTGAACACGAGCTGAGTCTCCCCTTCCTTCTTCACAGGTGTAACACTTCTCGACATCTGCTTCAGGAAGAAAGTGCCTGTCATTCCTGTCTCTGCAGATTCATGCCAGCCCAGCACACAGCGCCAGGTCAGTTGTAGGACTTCATAAAGCTCTTCATAAAGGAGCAAGGGATGGAATCCTCGAGACACATCATGTCTGCGGAGCTGGGATTCAGAAGAACCGGGTTTCAATCCTGCTTCATCCCTGAGATCTGGGTCAACTAGGGAATTCACTCTCTTCCGCTACAATTCTGCCTTGAAATCATCAGTATGTTTACTATGGGTACCTGTAAATGACAAAATGATGTGTTAGAACATTTCTTTTATCTCTTTTCTGGAAAATACCATTGAGTTTTGATGAACTAACACATTAGAAAACAATTATAGCAGATTGTTAGTGCAGTTACTTGAGGAGCTACACGGCCTAGCAACATGACCCACCCACTGCAGAACTTCAACCTCTCAGTTGCCTGTCCCATCACACACCCTCCTGATCTGTCACTCACCGTCCTGACTGCTGACTGGGACCTCAGGCTCTCTGCCTCTGTCCATCAATCAGAGAATATTATAGCATCACTGGCCCTGGGAAAGACCAAAATTCAAAAGCAAAAGCAAAGTTTTTAGGAGGTGTGTACTGTTTGAACCACAGTGAAGTCAGCACCAGGAGGCTGGGCCATCTGTAGTTACTTCAAGGCTCAGCCCCCTTCAGCCCATCCTTTGTGACAGAAGCATGCTTAGCCACTCCACCCAAGCTGTGTCTTAGTCTAGACTCCCCTGGCAGGCTTTTCTACCATATACCAGCCTACATTTCCCAGAGTCCACTATTCCTCATGCAGCCCCAGACAGGCTTAGGGGAGGGGCATTTAAAACCTCTCATGGGCCTTTGTTGAAGCCTAGTCTCTCAAACGCACCTGACCCCTTCCTCCCACAGCAGGCTAGGATAGCAGTAGCCTGCCAGAGCCCCTCCAGCTAACGGACGCTCTCCAAAAACTCCGTGGAGCAGCATGTGTTGATGTCGAACCCCAGTACCGGCTGAGGAAACTTAACAAAGTTCAGGGAAGGAACTCAAGAAATTCCAGGTCAATTTGTGAATACAGATACTGAGGGTGGAGCTGAAGGTGCCAGATGTATCAAGTCTTTATAATCAGAAAAGAAAAAGTGATAAAATAAAATTGCTTTGCTGATGCTCTTAGAATTTTAAGTTATAATTTATTTTTTTCCCTTAATTTTAAGAAACATTGGTTAAAACTCAGGACCCAGGAGAACGAGATGAGTCTCACTTGGTGGTAGAGCATCTGCCCAGCATGGTTAAGGCCTTTGGTTTGGTCTTCACTGTAGATAAACAAATGTCCCTAAGTAGGTAAATAATTTAGGAATATTGATAATCTTCATCCTTCCTTTATCTCTTGCTGTGAAGCTTGGTATAATTTTTCCCTTTTCTGTAGGCTTTGAGTAAAGCCTTGTTTGCACACCACCTCGCTGAACTGAATTTTAAATCCCTAGCACGCCCCATGGATAGGATACTTATTTGGAGAGCAAAGTGTCCACCGACCTCCGCTAGTCAGTGAAAATCAACTCCCGTAAGAATGTCCCTGATGATACAGTGGGGCCTGGAGGCCCCAAACTACTTAGCTCACGGCCTTGTTGCTTTCAACCATCTGTCTGGGTCGGGTTTCCCGAGCTCTTCTCATGTTCTCATCAGGAGCATGGCTTTGTTGAGTGTCAGATGCCATGGCCACTCACAGGCAGCCTGGCACAGTCCGTGAGAGGGCTTTGCTTTGCTTGCCATGGGAAGAGGAGCAGAAGAGGTGCAGGGTTGCACTTCTACTCATGGCCTTGGCAAGGATGCGGGCTGGTCCTTTTCCCCTGGGGACTGTTCTTTTATTTTTTTTTCTCTTAATTTACTTTGTACCCCAATCACAGCCCCCGCCCCTCTTCCTAGTCCCACCCTTACAAGTTCTTCCCCCCCATTGACCCCTCCCTTTTTCAGAGAAGGGGAAGCCCCCGTTTGGGTACCACCCTACCCTGGAGCATCTAATCCCAGCAGGACTGGGCTCATCTTCTCCCACGGAGGCCCAACTAGGCCGTCCAGGTAGGGGGAAGGAGATCCAATGGCAGGGAACAGAGTCAGAGACAGCCCCTGCTCCACTTGTTGGGGGACCACGTGAAGACCAAGCTGCACAATTGCTACAAATGTGTAGGGGGCCTAGGTCCAGCTTCTGCATGCCCCCTGGTTGGTGGCCCAGGCTCCTGTGAGCACTCATGGTGGTCTCTATCTCTCTCTGGTAGGAATCTCATCTAGGACCCCCCCCCCCCGTAGATTCCCCCATCTCCTCCTGTCCCAGGCCTCTAGCTAGTCATCCGTGATACCCCATGCCCTGCCCCCCATTCTCCCTCCCAGCCCTCTCTTACTCCCCCTCCCCCCACACCCCTGATCCCCAGCCCTGTTCCCCTCTTCACCCTTGTCCTGCCCAGTTCCCTCTCTCTGTCCACCACCCCTCATGACTATTTAGTTTCTCCTTTGAGTGAGATTCTTGAATCCTCCCTTGTGGGCTCCTTATTGCTTAGTTTCTTTGGGTCTGTGGACTGTAGCATGGTTGTCCTGTACTTTATGGCTAATGTCCACTTACAAGTGAGTACATACCCTGTGTGTACCTCACTCAGGATGATATTTTCAAGTTCCAGCAATTTGCCTGCAAAATTCAGGAATCTTTGTTTTTAATAGCTGAATAGTATTCCATTATGTAGATGTACCACATTTTCTGTATCCACCTGTGGACTGTTTTACCAGGATCTCTGCTAAAACCACTTAGATGTACTAATAAGGGTGAGAGATGGCTGTGGCTGCTTGGGAGCTAATCTTTGAAAAAACTGTATCTGTGGGTTAGTAGAGAGAAGGGACGAGTTTCGGAGCAGGAAGTCTCCCCAACCCAGACACTTTGACCTAATCTGGTCAGGCAGCAGACATGTGCCCAGACACTTTTTTTTTCCTTTATATGAAGGAAGACTGCTTTTTCTTTTGGAGTGTGTGGGGCACTTGTAACCTCTGCACCTGGAGGCCACAGTCAGGGTGTGAGGTCAGCCTGGACTACTAGGGAGACCCTGTCAGGAAGAAACGAAAGAACAGACACAAATGAATCCTAATATTTTTTTAATGTCAAAACAAGGATGTCTCATTTCCCAGTTCAAGAGATATCTTTAAGAACCTCACAGCTATAAATATTCGCCTCTGCCAGTTTTGATTTAAAAGTTAAAAACTTAAAGAGCAGAGTTAAGACTTAAAGAGCAGATCTTACCTTCTCTGTTCATCAGCGATAAGCCTTGTGCTTTGCTGTGCATGTGTATGTTTGCTTATCTTTGAGGGAAAGCTACTAAAAGTTTTCTAGAAAGCAAGTGATCTCACTTGAAAGAACAGTTCATGCCAGGTTGGGGAGAGGGCGAGTCTCAGCCAGACAGGACAGCGAGCGTCTGTGATGACAGATTGGGAGGTGGGAAGAGGAGAATTCCTGGAGCTGTGGTGTGGGGTATACAGTAAGATGTAACAAAGAGACTGTTTCAGACAAGACAGAGGGCAGATGCTCTCCCTAGGGCTGTCCTCTGCCCTCTGTATGCATGCAGTCACACACACACACACACACACACACACACACGTAGATACATACACATATACATGTACAGACACACACGTATACATACACACACTCATATATATGCACGAACACATGTATACTTATACACACATATAAATACATACACACACATACACATACACATACGCACACAGAGGCACACACGCACACACACACTGAGGATTAAGAGAAATCAGAATGCATTGTGCCTGGCTGTGGGGTGTTCCCACACACTTTATTTAGAAATCCTTGAGTGCATGTTCTCATGGGCTTCTCTCTATCTTCTCTGTTCTTGGATCGTACTTTTCCATATTTTTCATCTCTTGCACCTGCTGAAGAATGGCCTGTGCAGAGAGCGTAGTTTGGTAATGGCAGTTATGTGTGAAATCCGCCCACTTTACCTGAATAGCAGCTAACGGTAATAAAAGCAATTTTATTCGCAGGTAGCACTTACTGTTTCTTCATTTCTTCTTCCTAACAAATAGATTTCAGTATTGCGCTCATTTTCTGTAGGGAGGCAGTGGCTCCAGCACTCGCTCAGCAACTGCCTGGGTCTCACAGGGAAACACCTCGCGCTTCCCCTTTTTGACCCTGAAAGGGCATAAAGCCTTCTGCCTGTGTGTGTTTGAAGATGGTCATCACTATAGTGATGACCACGGTCATGGGCCTCGATCGTCTTATTCTGTTGGTGAGAACAGTTACAAATTCCTGATGGGAAGGTGTTTGGAGTAAGGGTTCATGTCTGCCCTGACTCTGGATGGTTAAATCTCGTCTGGGGAGACTTGAAACTGAGTCTCCGGCACGCTCGTATTTTTGGTGTAGAGTGTGTTTTCTCTGGAGGCAGACAAGTAGCCACATTTATATTTGAAATACAGTTTATGATATAATAGATTTGAAATTACATTTGAAATATAACTTCTCTGTAGACAGTGCATGTGTGAGACAAGATCTCACTTGGTAGTCCGTGCAGGTTTCAAACTTACGATCCTCTTGTGTACCGGGATTACTGGCATGTGCCTCCACACCTGGCTTTGGGGAGTTGCTTTGAAAACAATTTTCTCAGTGCCAAATACTACATGGCTCCAGCACAGGAAGTGCAGCGGGGCTGCCAACGTGGCAGATGTTTTAGGTGTCTGTCCCTTTGTTTCTGTTCCAGTGTAGCTTGTACTCTTGCTTTGTCTCTTCCTGCTGATTGCTTGGCTTTCTTAGCGAGTTCCGAGTCTGAGTGTGAAGGCCATTAGACAATTACCTTGGTGGTTCTAAAGGATGTCCACTAGCCATTCTCAAAGGAGTCCACTTGGTAGGAGAGAGGAGCCATGGCCAGGTTCTGAGGGGTGTCTGGTAGCCATTCTCAGAAGAGTCTAGTTTAGTGTTCATATAGGGGTTTGCTCTCCGGAAAAACAGTGAATATGTTCACTGTGGTAACTACAGAGAGAACTGAGAGACTTGTCCCTGAAGAAAACCTTTAAGATTTAAGCTCAAAGCTGGTTCAAGGTTATTCATTTGAGGTAGCTCTTTTCAATTTCTTGCATTTGTGGGTATTGAGTTTGTGCGAGACTTTATTTCTGTAGCTCTTTATGAGTCTGAATGAGAATACACCCAGCACTTGGGAGGCAGAGGCAGATGGATTTTTGAGTTCGAGGCCAACCTGGTCTGCAGAGTGAGTTCCAGGACAGCCAGAGCTACACAGAGAAACCCTGTCTCAAAAAACCAAAGAAAGAAAAAGAAAGAGAGAGAGAGAGAGAGAGAGAAGAGAGAGAGAGAGAGGGGGGGGGGGAGAGGATATGAATGAATGAGAATATACTCTAAATCTCCTAGTGGAAAAAGGTGTCTGCCTGTCTTATAACTCTGTCAAAGGTGCAGTGGTCTCAAACAGATCAAATCTGCTTTGTCTGACAAATACAGCAAAATTATGGGTAACCTTTGACATCTTTTTACTTTGTTTCTGTCTTAGTCAGGGTTTCTATTCCTGCACAAACATCATGACCAAGATGCAAGTTGGGAAGGGAAGGGTTTATTCAGCTTACACTTCCATGCTGCTGTTCATCACCTAAGAAAGTCAGGACTGGAACTCAAGCAGGTCAGGAAGCAGGAGCTGATGCAGAGGCCATGGAGGGATGTTCCTTACTGGCTTGCTTGCTTCTCTTGGCTTGCTTAGCCTGCTTTCTTATAGAACCCAAGACTACCAGCCCACAGATGGTACCACCCACAAGGGGCCCTCTGCCCTTGATTACTAATTGAGAAAATGCCTTACACCTGGATCTCATAGAGGCATTTTCTCAACTGAAGCCCCTTTCTCTTTGACAACTCGAGCCTGTGTCAAGTTGACACACAAAACTAGCCAGTACAATTGACCCCTTGTCAACTTGACACACAAACACATCACCATTAAGCTTCGACCCTTACTTCCTTATTCATCCCCAAGATCTAAATAAATTTAAAAGTCCCACAGTGTTTGCAAATTCTTACATATTAACATTTCAGTCCCTTTTAAACATCCAATCTCTTAAAATTCAAAGTCTCTTAACTGTGGGCTCCACTAAAATACCTTCTTCCTTCAGGAGGGAAAATATATCAGGGCACAGACACAATCAAAATCCAAGCCAAACTCCAACCGTCCAATGTCTGGGATCCTCTCACGATCTTCTGGATTCCTCCAAGGGCTTGAGTCACTTCTCCAGCTCTGCCCTTTGTAGCACACACCTTGTCTTCTAGGCTCCAGATGCCTGTACTCCACTGCTGCTGCTGTTCTTAGTGGTCATCTCATGGTACTGGCCTCTCCAAAACACTGCTGTCTTCTGCTGCAACTAGGCTTTACCATGGTGCCAAGCCTCACCTCCTTTGCATGACCCCTTCAGTCCTGGGAAATCAATTGCAACTGAGGCTGTACTTTCACCAATGGCCTTCCACGACCTCTCACAGTGCCCAGGCCTCAGCTGCTCTTCATGACTCCTTCATGCCTTCAAAACCAGTACCACCTGGGTGATTCTTACACGTTACCAAGTCCAGCTACATCACAAGGTGCAACCCTGGCTATCTCTGAAACACAGCCTCTGTGCTCTCAGAAAACACTTCTCAGAAGATTTCACTCCAATGATGCTGGTCTCTTCTTAATCACCACTAATATCTTAGCTCCAGCTAACCAGCATCAATAGTCCCAGCAATGCAATGGTTTTGCTTTAGTAGTTCTGGTATCTTGTTAATCACAGCTGATTTCTTCAGCCCCAGTTAACCAAAACCACAGAATGTTCACAATCAAAACAGCAATGGCCCTGATAAGAGTCTTTAATCTTCCCTCTGAAATTTCACAAGCCAGGCCTGCATCTTCTGCACTGTTCTCAACATTATCTTCCAAGCTCCTACACAGCATCCCACAGAGCTCCTAACACTGAATGGATCTTCTAGCCCAAAGTTCCAAAGTCCTTCCACAGTCCTCCCCAAAACATGGTCAGGTTGTCACAGGAATACCCTAATATGCTGGTACCAATTTGTCTTAGTCAGGGTTTCTATTCCTGCACAAATATCATGACCAAGAAGCAAGTTGGGGAGGAAAGGGTTTATTCAGCTTACACTTCCATGCTGCTGTTCATCACCAAAGGAAGTCAGGACAGGAACTCAAGCGGGTCAAGGAGCAGGAGCTGATTCAGAGGCCATGGAGGGGTGTTCCTTACTGGCTTGCTTGCTTCTCTTGGCTTGCTTAGCCTGCTTTCTTATAGAACCCAAGACTACCAGCCCACAGATGGTACCACCCACAAGGGGCCCTCTGCCCTTGGTTACTAATTGAGAAAAAGCCTTACACCTGGATCTCATATAGGCATTTTCTCAACTGAAGCCCCTTTCTCTTCGACAACTCCAGTCTGTGTCAAGTTGACACTCAAAACTAGCCAGTACAGTTTCCAAATCGAATATATGACTCCTTTTTTAAAATATTATTGTTAGCTTTATTTTACTTTCTCAGAGTCTTCACTCTCTAGCCTTGGCTTTCACAGAGCTCACTAGGTAGGCCAGACTATCCTTGAACTCAGATTGTACCTGCCTCTGCCTCATGAGCGGTCAGATTACAGTTCATTTTTTAAAACATTGGCTCATTTTGGGTGCAGATGTGTGCCTAAACACTAATTACCACATTGCAGGTGGGAGTCGCAGGCTAGCCCTCAGGAGTTGTCTCTTTCCTACCACCATGTGGATTCTGAAGCTCAAGCTGGGGTTATCAGGTGGTAGCCAGTGCCCTTACCCACTGAGCCATCCTACCCATCCTGTTCTCCTCCTGCCTGCATGCTTTACTTGAGTCCTGGGTCTCAGAACGTGTGGACTTCTTAAGAATTAGAAAACAACTCACAATATAATTAACCAAGTTCTAAGATATTGTAAATAATTCATGTTTTAGAAAAGTATAATTCAGTCCTCTAACTTTTGGGTTTCCTTGCTGAGACACTGCAGTGGACACTAATAATGTATTCGTTAAGGAGAGAGGTGTACAGCAAAGCCACAAATCTTAATCTGTGTGACAGACAGTTACCTGGCTCTGTGGTGGAGTGGATCTGTAGTGTTGGTGGAGTCAAGTGCATTTGTTTACACAGGGAAAGAGAACAGTCCTAATCAATTTATTCTTCTCACTCTTACCCTGACTCCAATGGTAATCCATTCTGTGAGTAAACAGTGAGCACTATGTTCCTTCCACTCTGCGGGGAGTCCTGGAAATGGAATCCAGGGACTTAGCTCAGTAGCAGAGCAGAGCACACGTGTTGTCAGGGCTGTAAAACTCCCCCAAACAACACAAAAGCCAAAGCAAAACAGAAGTCCTAGAAATCTAAACCAGTGAGAATATGTCTTGTTTGATATGTGTGTCCCCTCTCACTTCTCTTCTTGGGACCATCTCACTAGGTAGCCCAATTCTGCATCAAACTTAGGATTCTTGTGTCTCAGCTTCCTGGGGCTCAGGGTCCGAGGCACACCACCCAGCCATGCCCCAGTCCCAGGTCCGAGGCACACCA
>JADRCH010000035.1:5872155-5882475 GCA_019843965.1 Rhynchomys soricoides | reverse complement strand
TGTATACACTGACCCTGTCTCCTTGTTCTGATGTATACACTGACCCTGTCTCCTTGTTCTGCTGTATACACTAACCCTGTCTCCTTGTTCTACTATATATACTAGCCCTGTCTCCTTGTTCTGCTGTATACACTAACCCAGTCTCCTTGTTCAGCTGTATACACTAACCCTGTCTCCTGTTCAGCTGTATACACTAACCCTGCCTCCTTGTTCTGCTGTATACACTAACCCAGTCTCCTTCTTAAGCTGTATACACTGACCCTGTCTCCTTGTTCTGCTGTATACACTAACCCTGTCTCCTTGTTCTACTATATATACTAATCCTGGCTCCTTGTTTATCTGTGTGTAGTAGCCTCGCCTTCTTGTTCAGTGGTATATAATAAACACTCCAAGATTTCAGGCTGTAGCACTTCTCCATCACAGAGCCCAGCCTACCAGATGCATCCTAGATTTTTTGTGTATGTGTCTGTCTGTGTATCTGTTTTTTTCTTTATTCCCTTGCCACCTCAGGTAGGCCAATCCCTGGACTAAGCAAGGACACGACACTGTGGATATTTTTGGTCAAAGAATTTATTCATAATGATATAATTAAGTCATCAACAATGGTTAATAGTGTTAAAGTAGAATTACCCATATCTCGTATTGGTGAGTCTAAGGAGACAGTTTATAAACGTTTGATGGTCAGAATCCAAATGCAACAAGAGAGGATTCTCAAACTTCTAATTTGCTCAAAGGAGTATCCTTTGCCTATCTGTTTTAAACTGCAGTCACACTATGTGCTAGCTTCCATTGGAGTTATTTTAACTCTGTGTATTAATTCTAGTTTATTAAGAGTCGATTAATTTGAACAACGATTAAAGCTCACAAGAGGTCTGGAGTTTCCCTTTTTTTATTATTCTTGATTGATTCTGTTGTTTGGTAATCTCAACTATGTGTACAACGTACTCGGATTTCTCTTCCCCTCACACTGCCTCCTACCTCCCTCCCTTCCCTGCCATGCCCACTCACCCTTGCCAGTTTCCTCCCCAGGCTCATGACCAATGGTTTTGTTTTGTGACTGGCATGATTTAACTGGGGCTGTGTGACTATTGGGTTGGAACTATTGAGGCTTGGTGACATCATCAGTGGGTACAGAACCAAAGGCAGTGGTTCTCCATCCCCTGAATCTGTCAGTGGCAAATAGCCCAGCCATGAGTGGCACTATTCTGAGGCCCTCCATCCAGGCTGGACTGTCTGTCAATGGGCTCATTTTTGGGCAGAATCAGTGTAGGCATCAACAGCTGCTGTGACTTTGTGGTTGCAGTGACTATGTCCTGCCTAGGAAATGGCACTGAAAGCTTCCTCCCTATCTCCTGGCTCTTAGATTGTTCCTGTCCCCTCATGCTCTGTTCCCTGAGCCTTAGTGGGAATGTCTGAGCACTCATTCACCACTTACTTCTGCATCCCCACTCTTCTCTGGAAAAGAGAGGCTTCTCTGATTAAGACTGAGAGTAGCCTGTGTCAATGGGTATAAACATAACTATTTAGAAGACAGCTTGACACCGTGCTGTTTGCTAAAATAGAGTGTTCAGAACTCTGTTCCCAAGGGCATGTGATTTCCCCGCCATGGCTTTTGACTAGGTAGTACTGTGCATGAATTCCTTTCTGTGGAGTAGAGATCTCAAATCCACTCTAAGAGCTGGTTACACACTTAGCAGTAGTACCACTGTTGCACAAATGGGCATATCTTGCCTGGCAGGCTGGTCTCAGAGATACCGGAGTCACAGCTGAGTTAATTGATGTTTCTCTGGTCTACTCACTACCCCAGCGAGCCTGCGCAGTGGATTCTGGGACAACGAAAGCTGTCTGGCAGGGAGGAGGCTTCCAGGTCCGTTCCAGCTCCATTTCTCTTTATCGTGTATTGAAGGCATGTGGTGCTTTGGGCAGAAGGGTCTTACCTAATTCTGACGGATAACCACAAGTACGTCAGGAGCCTGTACTGTTTGGGGATCTTTGGGGACCTCCTTGGAGGTATCCCATACCTGTCAGTGGCGTGTTAGTCAAATACCCCATGGCTTCCGGTAGCTTTCTCTAGCTATAGAAGGTATTTCCCCTCAAGCTCTTCTTTTAATTATTATAAACTACATGGTTTTGTTTGTTGGGGTCTTGCTTGTTTGTTTGTTTGAGAAAAGGTCTTACTATGTATTCTTTGCTGGCCTGGAACTCATTATGTAGGCCAGGCTAACCTCGAACTCTACCTCTGTCTCCCGAGTGCTGGGTTTTGAGGCATGAACCACTGTGTCCAGCCTATATTTTAAAATTTGATTACAAGTCTTTACACTGCCGGTATTTTAGTTAACTCTTCTCTCTCCTTGTTCTCATCTCCCCGCCGTTGCTCGCTCTCATCAACACACCCCTCTCTGCCGGTTCCCCCGGTTCTCCTAGCCCCTCCCACCGTGTTTCTCTCTTCGTGACCCTTTTCTAGTTTCTGGCTTCCATAGGTACTCAAAATCAAGCACACAAAGTTAGGGATTTGAAGCTAAGAGTCACGTAGAAGAGAGAGCATGCGTTGTTGGCTTCTGTGTGGAGTAATGCTCCGTATACTTTTTCCAGTTCTGTACATTTGTCTGCAAATTTCATAATTTTTATTTTTTTACATTTGAGTAAAATACCATTCTTGTATCTATTTACTGTTTTTTCAGTCTTTTCATTCCTTGATGGTAGACATCTAGGCTGATTCATCTCTTAGCTATTGTGAATAGAGCAACAGTGTGTGTGCATGTACCATTTGCAACACATTCTGGACACACTGAAAGGCAGGGAGAATTTTTCAGGGAAAACCTTTCTCTTCTGCTTAAGAAGCAGATTGCTTGCTGCTAACCCTATGCTGAGACTCATGGCAATCTCCTAAAGAGCACATCTGGAGAGCACATCTGGTTCCTGCTCACTGAGACCTGAACCGTGGGCCACCAAGACAGGCAGAATCCCTGGCAGGAATTGGGTGAAGGGGATAGGGTCATCCTGGAGCTGCAGCTGCATGGACTTGTGCTGTTTCCTGTGGCCATCTCTGTGAGCCTCCCAGAGGGACTTTTCCCTGCATTTCTTGACCTGTTGTCTTTGCATTTTCTGTTTTTAGTTCATGACAGTGTTTATTGCCTCTCTGAAATTACAGGCCATCCACAAACCAGATGTTTTCCTGCAGCCAGCCAACTCATAATAAAACATGAACTTTTTAAAATGAGCACTTGCCCTTAGACCTGTAACAGGGCGCTGGCTTTACAGTTCAGACATCAGCTGTAATTTCAGGGTTAGCAGATTATGAAACAGGCTCCTGATTAGTCAAGGGTGCCGGCCCTTGTGACTAGAAAACAGCACAGAGGTAACTGGCTTTGCACTGCTTGCCAGCATCACAGAGCTCAGCATTGATGTGCGTTTTTATAGAATTAGGCCTTTTTATTCTAGTTTCTGTTAACTAAAGTTTGCATACTATTCCTGCTTTCTGCTGGTATCCAGATTTTGGTGGTTTTCCTTTATTATCCACTGTTAAATATGAGAGTGCACATATTTTCCCTCGGGAATCCTAGTTTTAAGTTAGTATAAGAGAGAATTTGAGATGCAGAAATAGAGATGAAGTAAAAATGGACACCTAAAGACCTCCAGCCTTCATTGAACTTGGCTTTTGTTTCTGTGGAATGTCTGAGTTTTCCTCACGGTTTGAACACCACGATCATGCTTTCAGAACAAGCACATCAGGGTCCTGGCTGGGTTTCCTTTAATCTGACCAAGAACTGGATGCTCTAGTTTAGTGTCTCCATTTACTTTGAATGGCATCAGTTTGTGTTGGTTTGGAATTTTGTTTTGACAGGCTTTAGATTTGTTCAAATTGCATGAATAACACAATAATAAACGAATCTTTACTGTGGTTAGTATGCGCAATCTAAAAAGCGCTATTTTGATTATCTGAAACTGTGATTCATTGATACTTTGGGCATTCAGAATGTTTTGTAGTCATCACCTCTATGTCCAGAACTTTTCATTATCTCAGATAGAATCTCCGTTGACCGGGCAGCCATCCTCCTCCTCATTCCTGGCCCCGCAACCTCTGTTCTACTCTTGTCCCTGGATTTGCCTGTCTCAGACATTTCATGTGTGACAATTGCCCTTTTACTTATGCCTCTTCCATTTAGAGTGTTCACAAGGTTTATCCAAGTTACTGCATGTATCAAACCTCTTTTTCTTTTTTCTTTTTCTTTTTAATTTTAAGATCAGAATAATACATTATCATGTGTATTTGCCACATTCTGTTGTAGATTTTTCTCTTGATAGACAGTTGAGTTTTGTCTACTTTTTGGTGTCTCGAAAGCCGCCCTGAGGATCTTAGCATCTGTGTCTGAGTCTGTGTTCAGGGCTTTCGGAAAGAGCTTTCTGGATCATACAGGGACCAGCCTTTTAGGAAGCACTGAGCTCACATGCCACATGAGTACATGGTTGACAGCAACACGTGAGTGTGTGTGTGTGTGTGTGTGAGAGAGAGAAAGAGAGAGAGAGAGCTAGAACGCACCCATGTATTCCTTGCTGTGATGGTTTGAATATGCTTGGCCCAGGGAGTGGCACTATTAAGAGGTGTGGTCTTGCTGGAGTAGGTGTGTCACTGTGGCTTTAGGCTTAAGACCCTCACCCTAGCTGCCTGGAAGCCAGTATTTTCCTGTTTGTCTTCCTAACAAGATGTAGAACTCTGAGCTCTGCCTACACCATGCCTGCCTGGATGCTGCCATGTTCCAGCCTTGGTGATAACGGACTGAACCTCTGAACCTGTAAGCCAGCCCCAATTAAATGTTGTCCTTTTTTGGCTTTTTGAGACAGGGTTTCTCTGTATAGCCCTGGCTGTCCTGGAACTCAACTATGCAGACCAGCCTGGCCTTGAACTCAGAAATCCGCTTCTGCCTCCCAAGTACTGGGCCCGGCTAAATGTTGTCCTTATAAGAGTTGCCTTGGCTATGGTGTCTGTTCACAGCAGTAAAGCCCTAACTAAGACATTTGGCTCTTTCAAGATTGTGTTCACCTTCTTGTTGGTGAGTTATAAGACATCTTTTTGTATACTGGATATTAAACCAGCATGAGATACACCAGTTTTGTCAGTGGGGTCGTTAATACATGGAAATGCTGAATTTTACTGAAAATCTGTGTTTCTAGTTTATCTATTATTTTCTTGTTGTTTTGGTGACGTACGTGAAACAAACCATTGTGAAATTCAAGATCACGAAGATCTGCCCTGTTTGCTTGTTTGAATTTTATGGTTTCATCTTAAAAATTTACATCTGTAGTATATTAGAAGTTAACTTTCATGTGGTTATTCCTATTTTCAGAGTATTTTTGTTGTTGTTGTTTGTTTTTAGTTTAAGTAGATTGTCCCTTTCCTGGTAAATGGCCCTAGTCTTCCTATTAGAAATCCATTGTACATATGAGGGTTTTCCTCGGCGCCCAGTACTGTTTTACCGCGTGTGTCCATCATGCCAGTGGCGCATTGTTTGGTTATATTTAACTTGCTATAGTCTGTGTGTGTGCGTTCATGTGAATGAGGGTCGCCACCTCATCTGTCCACCCCCACCTCTGTTGCTTTTCTGCTGTGTGACATCTGCCCATAGCAGACCAGGTGAGATTAGAGACACTCCTGACCTTTATCTGCCTTCTAATATGGTCTCATTGCTTTGATTAACCAAGCCAATTCTCCAGTCACTAGCTATTACTTTTAATATATAATTTACAAAATATTTCTATTTTTTTTTTTAAAGATTTATTTATTTATTTTATGTGAGTACATCGCTGTATTTAGACACACCAGAAGAGGGCATTGGATCCCATTACAGATGGTTGTGAGCCACCATGTGGTTGCTGGGATTTGAACTCAGGAGCTCTGGAAGATCAGTCAGTGCTCTTAACCACTGAGCCATCTCTCCAGTCCAATATTTCTATTTCTAAGGTCTGGGGATATAGTTCAGTGAGAGAGAGCTTGCCTAGCCTGTGTGAAGAGTGGGTTTGAGTCCCTGGGAACACACACACACACACACACTCACATGTCCACACACATGTGTGCACTTCTAATATATCTCTTAAATCATGTTACTTGGGATTCCTGAGCTCTGCCTCCTGACTGCTCTGGGTTGCAAGCATATGCTACAGATCCAGCTTAAGTTTTGCTCCTAATAATTTCATTTATTTTTTGGTACTTCAGAAAGAACTCCAAGTGTCAATTTTGATGGGTATCATTTGAGGAAAATTAGTGCCCACCCTAGCAAATGTTTGATTATTCAGTTGGTGCTATAATTCCTTTAGAAACCAGGCACTTGTGGCTGTAGAGGTAGCTTGGGGTTAAGAGCAGTTGTTGTTTCTGAGGACCTGGGTTCGATTCCCAGTACTCACATGGCTCACTGAAATCCATAATTCCAGTTCCGGGGAATCTAACTCCCTCTTCTGACCTCCTAGGCCACCAGCAATGCATATAGCACACAGACATGTGTGTAAACAAAATTAGATACTTTGAAGATGGGCAGGAGAGATGGCTCAGAGGTTAAGAGCACTGACTGCTCTTCCAGAGCTCCTGAGTTCAATTCCCAGCAACCACATGGTGGCTCACAACCATCTGTAATGGGATCCCATGCCCTCTTCTGGTGTGTATGAAGACAGTGACTGTGTACTCATACACATTAAATGAATAAATAAATCTTTTTTTTTTTAAAGAAAAGCATGAAGACATGAAATGGTTACTTAATACTTCATAATTGATTACAGAAAGAATACAGGAAGGAGAGACACCAGTTATTTACATGACTCGAAACTGATGTTTTTAAGTTGGTGTCTTGGTTTGGTTTTGCTTTATTTGAAGCAGGTTCCCATGACCTTGAACCTGTTCATTTTTCCTGCATATGTCAGTGGTGTTTGAGTATGTCTCCATATGTGAGGAGCATGTTTGTATGTGCACACAAGGGCCTCTGTGCGCAGGTGCACACAAGGGCCTCTGTGCGCAGGTGCACACAAGGCATCTGTGCGCAGGTGCACACTTGCATGTCAAGGCCCAAGACAAATGTCCTCTTCCTTTGTTATCTCTCTTCCTTCTGTATTGAGGCAGGGTTTCTCCGTGAATACACATCTCTTATCATCTCTGATTCTGTTTCTACTTCCCCAGAATTGGGATAGTTAACCAGGCTGCCATGTTCATCTGGCATTTATATTGGTTCTGAAGACCCAAACTCTGCTTCTCACGTGGTTTAGCCAGAAGGCTGTCTCCTTTGCCCCCAAACTTGAACTTCTGATCTTCACTGTGAACCTTCCCGTGGACTGCAAATCACACCATGCTTTGAAATCCTGTGTATTCCCGTCAGCTTCGGCTGAAGTGCAGAGTGTGGAGTGTAGCACCTTTCCTTACCCACAGGTCTCGTGTCTCCTTTGTCTCCTGCACTCTCAGTCTCTTCCCTTCTGTTCTCCTTCCAGAGCAGCTTTGCTCCTCCTCCTCCTGCCCTCTAGAACTTTATATTGTTTCCTTAGTATTTTGGGTAATATTTTGTTTGTTTATTTTATGTGTGTATTTGTTGTTATTATGGTTTCTGTGGGTCAAAGTCATATTATGTAGTCTTAGTTGGCCTGATATTTGCCATGTTTTCCAGAATGGCCTCAAACTCAGGTCAAGCCTCCTGCCTAGGCCTCCCAAGTACTGGGATTTTAGGTATGAGCCACCATATCTGGCATTGATATGATTGATGACGGTAGGCTGCTTCTTGCCCTCTGTGATAGTGTCTTGTGTTTCTGCTGTCTCCATGGGGTTTAACATGGGAAAGCAGGATGAAGGACTGCAGACCAGTAGTTATTAGTAAATGAATACATGTGTGTTAGTCACATAATGATACTCTTCAGACAAGCCAGCTTAGAAAGACACACCTGTTTTCCTGATTCCTGTGGGCTGGGCATTCAGGGCAGGGTTAGCTGAGTGGTCTGTTTTCATGTCCCAAAAGATTATAGCCAGGATGTTGGTAGGCATCATTAAAGTTGTGACTGGGTTGGGGATTCCTCTCTTGGATGGCTCATACCCATGGCTGTTGACAGAGGCTCCAGTTTCTTCCTGGTTGTCTTCAGGAAGCCCCTTGTCTGCTCACATGGGACCTTTCTATAGGGTCGCATGTGTGTCTTCACACAGAATGGAAGCTGGCGTCCTTCAGAGCAAATGGTGAGAGAGAGAGAGAGAGAGAGAGAGACAGAGACAGAGACAGAGAGACAGACAGACAGAGGAAGCTGCCTTTCATAAAGTAGCCATACGTCATCACTTCTGCTGGGTTCTGCCCTAGGTGTAGGCCACAGAAGGACAGGGTGGTTAGGCTCCATTTGAACGGAGGTGTGTAGAGAGTCAGCATATATTTCATAGCTAACACAGAATACACAGTAATTTATACTTCTGTTTTGGGACCTGACTACAATGTATCATTTTCTTGATATTAAAGTAGTCCCATAGAAATAGTTATAGCCATTTTAAATCGTACTTTTGTTAAAATATTTTGCTTGTTTTTTATCATGCAAAGTAGCTCGGCTACATATAAATATAATTAATCGGGTTACTACCTAAATATTTATAATTTTATTTTAGTTTTTCCACTGAGAGTCTGGAAATGTGAAAATTGTCTGTTGAGGTCTATGTTGCCCGTATAGCAGGAGTGTGGTACAAAAGCCACTGTATCTTTAAGATGAGACACTCCGGTGAAGCACTTTATGCAGGGTTAAGAGGAGAAAGTCTAGTCTTTTTGAACTTCATAGCCTAGAACAATTTAAAATAAACAAAAATTAAAGCCTTTCAAGCCATAATTTCTTGCATATTAAGAAAATTTTGAGTTCTTATTATATGCCAGGCGCTGAGTATTGATTACAAGACAGGATGTTCTCTCTACTTGGAGGTCATGATCTGGTGGAGAGTTAGAGTAATGCATAGATATTTACCAATATTGATAAGGGCAGTCTGTATGCATAGATATTTACCAAAATTGATAAGGGCAGTCTGTATGCATAGATATTTACCAATATTGATAAGGGCAGTCTGTATGCATAGATATTTACCAATATTGTTAAGGGCAGTCTGTGGGAAGACAAGGTGAGGGGACAACAGAGTGGGGGGAGGTACACCTTCAGTGTCAGAAACACAGTAGAGAGAACCTTAAAGCTGAGGCCTGAGAGCTCTGTTGCCAGGAGCTCATAGCAAGGAAGAAGACCCTGTGCTGTGAGCATTGGTTATGTGAGAAGTCGAAATGACTAAATGATCTGTAATGGTGGAGATATCCAGCCAGAGAGTGCAATGCAGTTTGAGAGGGAGGAGGGGATCAGATTATCTGGAGCCAAAATACAGAGTGTGGAATTTATCCAGTGCACGGAGAGCTATTTGTGGGTTTGCATTTACCAATTAGGGTTTCTGTTAACCAGAGGTGCCTTGCCTGCAAAGAAAGAAATGACAGGCAGAAAAGCTGAAAAACAGGAAGTGATCAGCAAAGAAAAAAGGCTGAGCTGAGCTGTGGGTTGTCCATTGAGCTGATGAGACTCAGGCATGAAGGACACGGGAATGGTAACACCTAGGTTTGTGACTAGAGCCGATGGATGGATGGATGGGTGGATGGATGGGTGGGTGGATGGATGGATGGATGGATGGATGGGACTGAGGTTGGGAGATGGAGAGCAGGAGTTTATCTTGAACATGTTAGTTATGTGCGGTCTGCCTGTCATCTGGTAGAGAAGTAGCTCAATCCTGGGGGCTTGGGAAGAGATATGTCATGGGTGTTTAAAGGTGCAGAGTGGGGCTGGAGAGATGGCTCAGTGGTTAAGAGCACTGACTGCTCTTCCAGAGCTCCTGAGTTCAATTCCCAGCAACTGCAGGGTGGCCCACAACCATCTGTAATGGGATCCTATGCCCTCTTCTGGTGTGTCTGAAGAGAGCGACAGTGTACTCATTTAAATAGAAACAAAAATAAATCTTAAAAAAAAAAAAGGTGCAGAATGAGTCAGACTGGACCTAGGAATTGCAGCTTTGAGTGTGCATGTGTGAGCCATGTTCTCACATCTAACAATGAGAAAGGGCGGCCCAGAAGCTTGCTTTGTTGATGTACACACGTAAACGCCAGGGCATGTGTAAGTCTACTTTCCTATTGCTCTGATATGATAACCCCACAAAAGCAACGTAAGGGAGAAAGGGTTTACTTGGCCGAGAATTTGATCCCTAGTGCCTCTCCCTGAGGAGGTCAAGCTGCAAGGACCTGAGGCAGGTGATTGACCACTTCACATGCACAGAGGCAGGTGACCACTTCACATGCACAG
>JADRCH010000035.1:5836609-5872145 GCA_019843965.1 Rhynchomys soricoides | reverse complement strand
TGACCACTTCACATGCACAGAGGCAGGTGACCACTTCACATGCACAGCCAAAGGCAGAACGCGATGATTTTTACTGCTTGTGTGCTAATGCTCGGCTCATCTTCTCTATGTGTATACATCGGAATCTCCTTCCTAGAGAATGTTGCCCCCCACAGTGGGTGAGTCTTCCCAACTCAACACAACCCATCCCCAACCCTGCTCATGAGCCAACCAAATCTAGACCCTTACTGAGACTCCCGAGCTGATTCTAGCCAGTGCCAATTAGTCATTTAAAACCAAGTCACAAGAGGACCTGTATTTTCTTTTTTTAATTTTGTCGATTGTGTAGTGCCTGAGAGAGGTGTGAGTCTTCCCTTTGGCTGTCTGTTGAGTGATAAGTGACAAAGGCACTTCCTTGTTTGACTTGGGAATGTCACCTCTGATCTTTGTGTCCTAATGGCAGCTGGAACAGATTTATTTGTAAGGTTAAAGCATCTATAAAATACTATTTTCCCATTCTTTGCCCTCGTTTTGTAGACGTGTCTGATCTTCTTGAGTCAGATGTCATTCTGATGCTGGGTGTTCTTCTCTTATGTGGTTTTTGTATTTATTTGTTTTCTGAGACAAGGTCTCACTCTGGAACCTTGGCTGGCTTGTATGTAGCCCAGACTGGCATCAAACCCAGAGATCTGTCTGCGTCTGCCTGCCTGCCGTGTGCTGGGATTAAAGATCTTCACTGCCACACCTGGTCCTCACATGTGGTTTAGATAGCAGGTACATATCACACACACATGAAGGTAGGCTCATCTATAAAATGTATGAAACTCTTCCCAAATGAGAGCAGCGTCATCAGTTTATTTTTACACCTCTGTCTCAGGCTTTTAATAATTAATGTATGTCTCCGTTTCATTTTACGTTGCCCTGCATCGATGGGAAGCTGGATGTTAGTGCACATCAGGTGCCTCATGCGCTTCCAGTTGTCTTTGCTTCTCTGTTCCTCGGTCCTCTTCCATCTTAAATAGAAGCAGGTGATTCAAGCCGCCCTGCAGTGTAGAAAGAGCCCACAGCCGACTGCCATTTCTAGTCTCTAGTAACTGTCTACAGCCCTCAGCCCTTCATTTTCCATTAGCAGCTCTTAACACAGTGTTACAGTAAAACCCCACCCTCTCTTTCTCTTCCACCGCTCTAGAACAAAGTAGGGAATCCTGCTCCTCGGCTACATCATAACCCCGTCACATCGTTTCCGAGTGACATGGCGCATCATTCGTTCTACTGCATAAATCTTTTGATCCTAATCTGTGAATTTTGAAAATAGAGTGCATTTTATTTATTTAGAGCTTTTCCTCTCTCCCACCTCTACTTCCCGAGTGCTGGGAGGACAGGTGTGAACCACCACACGGTTCATCACTCAGCTTTTAGCAGATACCGTTGCTGTGTCCATTTTGAGTTGACAGTGTCTTTTGTGGTACATAATAACAAAGTCTAACGTTGGTGGCGTCCTTGATTTGATGAGATATGGCAGCTCTCAGACTGTGTGTAATCTAATGTAATCTGAGTCAGTTTGTGTTTCTGTAAAGGAAGGGTATGGCTTTAAAGACAGTGCCATCCTTGTCCACTTTCTCCTTGTCCTTGGTGAGTGTGGCACAAAAGTGGCCCAGGTTCCCTGTAAAAGGCCTTAGTCCATTTGGGTTTCATTAACAAAACCCACTATAGAATGGGGTGTGGTGGCTCTTTCTGGTTGTCAGCTTGACTACTTCTGGAGTGAACTACAATCCAGAAAAGGAGGGCACACCATAATCCAGATCTTGAGGCTGGAAGACACAGGCTTCTGACCTGGACCTTGATTTGTGGATGATACAGGCTTTTGATCCAGATCTTGAGGCATAGTGGCCATGAAAAGCTTAGGCCCAGGAAAGGTAGTACACGAACGCCTTCGATCCCAGGAGACTGAGGCAGGCAGATCTCTGAGTTCAAGGCCAGCCTGGGTCAGAGCAAGTTCCAAGGGAAGAACAGTTTAGGTCCAGGTGTGGTGGTCCACACCTTCTGCTGGAGGCCTACATAAGGACAGTGGAGGAGAGAAGACGTCCTCCTTCTTTGGCTGCTTGCCAGCACCTCTGTTGCAACCTACTTCTTCAGGATTCCAGCTTATTACAGAAGACCAGCTGAAACACCTAGGCTCATGGGACTGAGCAACTACTAGATTCTTGGACTTCCCATTCACAGATGGCCATTGTTTGGTTATTTGGACTGCAGACTGTAAGTCATCACAATAAATTTCATATATATATATATATATATATATATATATATATATACACACATAGAGAGAGAGAGAGAGGGAGAGAGAGAGAGAGATCAGTAAATTCCTGTGACTCTAACACCTGGCCAGGAGCCCCTCTCCCTCAACCAGGAAAGCTGACTCATCTGAAGGCTTGCCAAGGAGATGGGAGGAATAACTACCCCCTTAATGAAATAACTTACTTACTGTTTCTAGAAGCCCTCCTGCTTGCTTGCAGAGCCTTCACCGTGTGCCTGCTGGGTTCTAGGGTAACTTCCCTTCTTCCAGACACTGACTTCTGCATGCTTTCTGTGACACTCTGAGCTTTCTCATTCTGAGCCCCATGCCTGCCTCTCCCATCCCCCTCCCACTGTTTCTCCAAGTCTTTGGTACCCATGTGGTTCCATTGATGAACCTCCTGCACATCTTTCTCTCCTGCTTCTCCCTCTTAGCACCTGCTCAAGTTTTATTTCATATGCTAATAAGATTGTCTTCTAGCTTTCTTAGGAATCTGGTGGTGGTCTACTAGTTCTTAATATGACCTGATGACAGAGCCCTATTGGAGCCCTATTGATTTATTTAATCAGCTGCAACACAGTTACTGGGCGACTGCCCCTAAGCTGTGTTATTTTCCTACACTAGACGGATTCATTCCATCAGGCCCCCCCTTTCCCTCGCTCCTTCCCTCCATCAATCCCTCCATCCCTCTGTTCCTCTCTCTTTCTCTCTGTCTTCCTGGTTCTCTTGTCTGTCTGTCTGTCTGTCTGTCTCTCTTTTCTGGTTCTTCAGTTTCTCTCTCCTTATTCCTAGCCGCAGCTCCCAGCTCCTTAACCGAAGCTCCGCCTACCTCTGTTCTCCCACTAATTGGCTGTCAGCCGCTTTAACCTGTCAGAGAATATAGGTGAGCAAAGTTTGGTGTGCGTGAGAATGTGCTCTGGACTGCAGCCAGATCTTGGGGGCCAGTACTTAGCATTTGAATGCATAGCAGCACCAGACTGACCCCCAACAGTCTGGCTCTAAATTATTTTATTAATAAGACTAGTGACTTAAAAAGAGGGAACCCCAAATTCCTAGGTAACAGTAGCTTATTGTGTTTAGTCCTGTGCCTTAATTGTCAGGGATGCAAGCAAACACTTAATTATATTTGCATCTGTGCCAATAAACTTGAACAGAAGAGATGACATAAATGAAGTCAGGTGTGGAGAGTGCTGTCGTGGGGGCTGGGCAGCCTGACTTGTGCTTTGTGCACCTTCAGGCCGCCTGGCTTTGGGCGGCTTGCTTTACTGATGTCTTAGCAACTTTGCTGCTGCTGCAGCAGATCCCCAGGACAGTGCAACTTATGAACCATCTGAGTTCATCAGGGTCTTGGCACTGATCTGACAAGGGCATTGTGTGGCACAACAAGAAGAAGAAGCCTCCTCTATTGTCCTTCCAACACGTGGAATAATTCGAGCTTATTCTATGCTATGGCTACTCTATCCAGCTCTGCTCTATGGTTGCCTAAGCTTATTCATGAGGACCGAGGCTTCATGGCTGCTTCACCTCTTAATACCAGGATCTGAGTGACTGCATTTCCATTCGATAGTGAAAGTGTAAAAACCAGTGTCAAGCTCTGCCGCCTCAGAACAGTGGCTGCTGTAACTGGATCTCAGCTCGCTGTGATGTAAAGTATTTTAGTCCGGTTAATTTTGATGTGTGCTGTTTTTTATTTGCAGTTTCTTTATAATAACATTATTTACCAAAACATTTTAAAATCCTTTAGGATATTCACATTGCATACATTTCACAAACAGGAAGCAGATGAATGCAGTTTCAGAATCATGCTTAATTTATATGATAAATAATTCACAGATAATCTAGATTACATTATTAAAAAGGCTTATACTAGCATCTTTATACATTTTGCTGATATAGCAAATTTCTATTCCACCATGTACTGCTAACAGAATTTTAACCAATGCTTGCTTTTTAGAATTTCTCTCTTCCCTTCCTTCCATCTATCCACTTCATGTAGCCCAGGCTGGACTCAAACTGATTTAGCCACATATGGTCCTGAGCCCTACATCTTCCTACCTCTGCCTACCTCCCACAAGCCGAATTCCAGGCATGAGCCACCATGCCCAGCCAGCTTTTCTGGAGAATCTTAAGAATTTACAAGCTTTGCTCAGTTACATGAGGATGATTACATTTCTTTTTTACTTGGGTACCTTTCTAACTCAATGATTCCCTCGGGCTTCTTTGTATCCGTTCCAACTAGTTAATTCCATGCCCAAGGGACTCAAACTCAGGAGTGGAGTGTTAGGCTGAGATCAAAGCCCATGGTCCCCAAAAGCAAGGAGAAGCCACACAAACTGTGCTTTGGATGGAGGTCGTCTCTACCGTCCCTTCCAAGGCCTTCTGCTCTCTGTGTATGCTTTTAGTGAGAGCACAGCCTCTGGGCTTCAGTTAGGTCTGGACAGGGGCTTTATCTAATCTATGTCTCATACACAGTTCATTGACATGCCCCAGGATGGTTGCCAGGTAGTCCTTTCCAGAACTGCCGGATTGCCCTGTTACTGGAGCGCACTGCCTCTGTCTCTTCTTGTAGATCACATCCTACACTTCCTGTAGCAGAACTCTTCTGGAAGAGTCTGAGCGCCTCAGGTATCAAGCAGGAACTTTTTACTCATGTCCTCATCTGTAAATCTTAGAAGAATAGAGAAGAGATATTTCTCCATTTAAGTGTAGTGTAGATTTGGGGATCCAGCCATCTTTCACTCAGAGAGCGAGATGAATCTCAGCAAGCCGGTTGGCTTGCTTGGGAATGGCAGGGAGGCATCCACGGGCTAGCATTTGTCTCTGTAAATCACATCACTCATGACTGAAGGTACTATGGTAGAGTTTTGGCCAACCGCCATGGGTCCGTGATGCTTGAGAATGTCCATTTCTCTCTCAAGTGACAGTGCAGCCTGTTCACCATCAATTCCCACCAGGACCACATTATTCATGGTGTTACCACAGACCAGGTGACAAACTTACTCTGTTCCCCTTGTGACTGCAGCTCACAGGGATTAATCCATGATCAGCTTGCTCCCCTGCTGTGGGCCTGCGGGGAGGATAGCAGCACAGTGGCAAGAGGGTGATGGGGCGAAGCTGCTTACCTCAGGGCAGCCAGTTGCAGAGTGCTTGCTGACCCTTCACGAATAGATGAACCATAACGTGGCCTATGCTCCATCCACTCTGACTCCCAGAATGCCCATGGGAGTGAAGTCAACCTAACACCGAGAATTTTCTCTTAGGTCTGCTTTCTTTGCGACATGAGTTGATTTTTCAGTGGCGCCTACCTTTCTTTCGACAGCATAATTAGACTTTTTTTTTTTTTCTCCAAATTCTGAGAACTTTTATTCAGAGAGACTGAAGTCTAAAAGTTTCTTAGAAGCTACTTCACACACATACTATGTTCTGGTATCAAGTAAAAAGCTTTCTATATCGAATCTCAGTAACAAACCTGAAAAGGAGACATAAAAAGCAGGGTTAGGATCTGTTCTCAGCAGGCACATGGGGTCGGTCTCGGCGTTTATTTATTAGGACTTCCATTCAAGGGGCATGGAGAAGCCGTCCTCTTTAAAGGTAGGCGTGTGGGTCGTTTTAATCACCACAAATCAGAACTGCTGGGGACTTCCGGATCCGAGGCTCTCTGGCTGGAGTTTGAGTGCTCCCTCTGAGGCAGGTGTAAATGACTTACAGAAGATTAGTCTCCAAGCTCCTCTCTACAGGCTTTAGCTGTGCAAGGGTCCTGTTACTCACACGGAGTGCCTATTCTGGGTAGTTTGTGAGTTCCTTTTAGTGTGTGTGCATGTGTAGTGTATACAGGGTTTGCCTGTATGTGGTGCACAAGTATGTGGGTGTATGTACAAGTGTATGGAGACCACAGGCTATGATAAAAGTCTTCCTCGACCAGTGTCCAGTCTTGCTTGAATGTCTAGCGCTTGCTCATTCGAGTTGGTTAATGGGCTTTGCAGAGCCTGTGTCTCAGGTTCCCAAAGAGCTAGGGTTGAGGATGGGCCATCACACCCTCCTCACGCTCTTGTGGGTGCTGGGCATTGAAACTCTGGTCCTCGGGCCGGTAGAGCAATTGCCTGGCTGAAGGAGAACACGTCTCTCTCCATCCCCATGCTGCTGTTATTGTAAGGGGTTGCTTTTATGGGAGAGTGTCCTGGTGCAGGTGGAGTGAGATGCTAACTCTTAACAGCTTGGAAGTGGGAAAATGCTCTGAGAGAAGAACGGGAGAACTTGCATGTGTGAAAATGACAGTATTCCCTGATGTAAACCACAGCTCCGTGTTTACAGCTAGACTTCAGAGCAGAAGGGAAGAACTCCTGGATGACATGAATCACAGCATTTCCTTGTGTTGTGCGTCACGGTCAACAGGGAATGCACCTTCAGATGCCGTTGGATGGGTTATTTCTCCACTGGTGAAATGAGCTGATGCAAGGCGGATTAGATTATATTAAAGGAACTGCTCTTGGGCAGGTGAGGTCACTGGCCCCAAGGAAGGAGGCCAGGGACGTTGCCATGGGCCAAAAGGGGGATGATGGGGGGTGGGGGTGGGGGAGAGAAAAGGCAAGCATGTGTAGAGAGAGAAGAGAAGGAATAGAAGTGTGTATGTGTGTGTGGGGGGGCACACAGTCGCAAAATGTCTGGATCATGTATAGGGAGGAGCCTGGGGGGAAGGGCAGCCCAGCCTCGGTTGGGAAGTTTAAGGATGGAGGTAGGGACTGAAGGATGCTGGGAGAACCTGGAGGCCAGGTCTGCTTTGGTATATGAAATATGCACCTCAGTCCCTTGACCTGAATCAGAAACCAAACACCAACCAATCAAAGTGTGCGGAAAACCCGTAGAAAAATTAGCATGATTTATTCATGCATGATTATCCCGTAGTGAGCTAAAGATAACACCAGGAATGAAATCCAAGTCTGTAGAGACTCAGACCACACTTTCTACGCTGATCTTCCTGGGAAATTGATCAAATTTGCCAGGTGGTGGTACACATCTTTAATCCCAGCCCTGGTGAAGGAGGGGCATATCTAGTTCCAGGCTAGCCTGATGTATGGAGTGAGTTCTTAAGACCGCCAGGGCTACAGAGAGAAACCCTGTCTCAGAAAAATAAAAGCAAACAAAAAGAAAACAAACAACAAAAAAGAAAATGCTCAAATTCTCCGTCCAGAATTTAGAGGGTTTTTTTACTATCTGCTATTTTTGTATATATTGCCTCCAAAATTTAGGGGTTTTTTTGTTGTTGTTGTTTTTTTTTTTTGGTTTTTCGAGACAGGGTTTCTCTGTATAGCCCTGGCTATCCTGGAACTCACTCTGTAGACCAGGCTGGCCTCAAACTCAGAAATCCACCTGCCTCTGCCTCCCAAGTGCTGGGATTAAAGGCCTGCGCCACCACTGCCCGGCTTTTTTTTTTTTTCCAAAATTTAGTTCTTAAAATTACTGAAAACTGAGGGCCGAAGGAGGTGATAACACAGATCTCACTAATAGGTAGATAATACTCTATATAGAACCCTTGTTCCCCCTCATCCCCCTCCCTCCTCCTCCTCCCCCACCTCCCTCCTCTTCCCTCCATCTGGGGAGCCCTCATTGTCAGTCATGGCTACTCTGCTGCTGAACTGTGAACACAGCCAGGATGTTTGCTTCAGCTGGTGTGGAAGTCACAGTTGGAATGTCTGCTCTGAACAGTAGCTTGCCTGATGACAAGGCCCCGATGACCACACGTTGGTCAGTGCCAGTTGGAGGCCACCGGCTGTGTTGGGGAGGTTGCGTTTGATCTTGGTTACTGTGGACATAAAGAGCAGTTTTGGGGTAAAAGAGAAAGGCCAGCCATCTTGGCAATGCCAATGGCCTATGATGTTGGAGTTGATGGTGAAGCAAAGGGGGTCTGTCTGTCTGTGATTGTCTCTTCTTTCTTCATGTCCCAGGACTGTGAGGGCATCAGAGCAGGGACGAGCAATTGTAGGCGGCTCAGGTCTTGTTTATCTTGGAGTCAGAAGGCTGTAGTCTTTCGTAGGAAGTGCTACTGTTCATAGAATTTCATCTGTAACTTTGAAAAGCAAGCTCTTCCTGGTTTCTGTTGGCCTGTGATAGATAACTGG
This sequence comes from Rhynchomys soricoides, assembly GCA_019843965.1. Lineage (NCBI taxonomy): Eukaryota > Metazoa > Chordata > Mammalia > Rodentia > Muridae > Rhynchomys > Rhynchomys soricoides. The sequence continues at coordinate 5,863,754 of JADRCH010000035.1, read as the reverse complement.
AGCATTGTCCTTCTGATAGTTTAATGTAATCTTTGAACATTGATTAAAAGCCATAGATTGTTTTCCTAGAGTGTATTGACAAATCAGGATGCTATTATTCACGAGCTAATACTGTCCAGTTTAACTTGCTTAATAATCGGAATGCCCCACAGGGTTTTATCTAAGGGATTGTGCCTGGTCACACTTCACATGTAACACGTGGAACTGAGCAAGTGGATTTTCTACCTAATATATTGAAATTAGTATGAGCTTAAGCCACACGAAGCTGATGGCCGCCATAGCTGACTATACAGACTTGAAGTCTTCCAAGTCCTGTGAGTCAGAAAGAGGTCTGTGTGTGGAACGGATTTAGAATTTCATTTGTTCACCTCACTTCTAAATATTGTAGCCAATTGGTAGTTACAGTGCCTTACTGTCTAAGTGGATTGTCATGCAGCTTTTCAGGGTTGGATTCTGGGATGAGTGTCCAGAGCGGGTTTGTCTCAGGCTGTTATGTTTATTGAGATAATCTGAGGCAAGTAGCTGTGGAAGGCTGTGGTGGAACCTCCCCATTACTGTGTCCCTGTTAGGACTCTGATGATTTAAAGCCATCACTGCCCAAATGTTTTAAAGTGCAGCCCCCATACTTGAGCATTGCTTACTACTAAGATCAGAACTTAAACAATGCTCTTAATAACATCTCATGTTTTATTTCTGTGGTAATGGTTCTCCACCTTGGTGAGCGTGTTAGAGGCAACTGAGGAAAGTCTTATACCCATGCCATGGCTCCAGCCCAGGCTTCCTGGCTTGGGCAGAAGAGGGTGTGGGTGGCAGGGCATTATACATCTCTTATGAATGGAATACTTGGTGGGCCTGAGGTAATTGGCAAATGTGGGTTTCTATGTGGAGGAGAGATATTCTCAGGTATAAACTAACCTGCCGTCTCCCTTCTGTTTTCTAGTTGGAATCCTGATTTCAAGTCCTGAGTGAAGTGTCATCTGTGGATGGGACCCACAGTGCTCACACTCTCAGAACAAGTTGTCCAAGGAATGCCCTAAAGGTTAGTGCCTGCAAGGGAGGTCAGACGGCTTGTGTTTGTTACTCTAATCAAACTTATTAGAAAACCGTGATGATGAATTCGTGAATAGAAATAGCTTCTTTTGACTTGACTAATAGTTCTATCTTTATACATTTGATTATTTAGACCTATTAGCAACTATAAAATGTCTTAAGAATTCCATTGGAATGGGCTGTTTGGAGCAGAATGTGTAGTGTATGTTCACCTACATGCTTATAGGTATGTAATGTATATGCAGGAATATTCAAGAAACAGTGATGGTGGCCACAGACATGGAAGATGAGGCTGGGGGTACTTTTCAGTGAATATTGTGTATTACTACGATCTTTTAAAATGTCTGATTAACGGCTGAAAATGTTTTATAATTTTTACATGTTTTCACACTAGGAAAAGAGAAAGCAAGAAAGTTTTCATTGGAGTTATGGTCCCTGATGATTTGGCTTGGATGCATGATTTAGGGGCCCCTTCAGCTTTCCCTATCCTGACCTCAAGGTGTAGGGCTTGGTTCTCCTTTGCATCTTCTTGTGCTCCATTCAATTCACCGTGGCCAGATTTGTCTTTTTGATCTTCAGTCATAATCTTAGAGTGGGCTCTTTCTCGAGCTCAGTTCTAGCACCTTCCAGTGCTCAGTTCTAGCACCTTTCAGTGCACAGCTGAATGTCGGTGCTGTGTGTCTTATCCTTTGATCCCGGGTTGGTGATCCTGCGTTGATGATGGCATTCCTTGCCCCACCAGTACCCCACCTTTGTCAACAAAGCAGCATTAAGTTCATCCACCATGCAGCACACACTGTGTTTAAAGATTATTATCAGCCTCACACGGAAGCCTTTAATGATCTGTTCGTGTCTGCTTTTCTTATGCAGGGCGTCCGTCATCCCCCCAAGTTCACCCTGTGTTCTTACTGTCCCTGATAGTAAGAGGACCCAGTGCATGTCTTATGCACTTTCCTTTGATCCCTAGTCTGTTTATGATGCATTAAATGAGGTCCATCCTTCTGGGCTTCAGTTTAGCTTTGGGGATCTGGCTCAGATGCTAGCTGATGTCTTCAGTGTTTCCACGGTATCCTGTTTGTTTAAATATCATTGTTATTGTAGCTCGTACATTGCCTGATAGATGTCTTCTCATTTATTCACAAGACCCTAGAAAGTGGTCTGTTGACTTTCCTGTCACCAACATCTACCCATCTAGTACCTGGATGCCAAAGTGTTTCCAACTGAACAAGGAAATAGAAGTTAATGTCTTCAGGGTTTATATTCTTGCCTATAGCGCTCACCACTTCGGTGTTTTTGATAATTATGTAAGACCTCACTAAAATGGACATTTATGAAGAGAAGGATTATTAGTTACTTTTATTTGAGAAGAAATGATCGTCTTTAAAGGAACAGGATGCATTTCTCACAGACGTCTCCTGCGGTGATTACAGGCCAGGTGGATTTCATTTACCTTTATTTCTTTGCTCGGATGTTTTGCCTTCTCTTCACTACGTTTTCATTTGGAAATTGGAATGTTTGCCATGTTGTAGTTCGAATGTACATCTTGTTAGAAATTGGCATCTATTTTTATACATGCTGTGCTCGCCGTGCCCTAATGAATGACTATTCAGAGCTGGCTCTGTGCTGAGAAACCAGTTGCAAGTGTGTGCATCTTGGTGTTTTAGAATTTTACAACAATCCAAATAGGAAAACTGGTTGGTGGAGAAACGTAAGCTCTCTCCATCACCATCTATACTCTGACAGGTAGCAGAGGAGATATGTAAGTTCCATCCGCCATCCAGGTAGTCACTCTGACACGTAGTACATGAGGAAAGGGAGTCCACTGAGACTGAAAGGAGGGTGGTGACAGTTGTTCTCCTTCCTTCTAAAATCTAGGCTCTAGAAGGGCACATAGTCACCAAAACCCTTTAACCACTTAGTAAACACTACTAAATTGTCCAAGCCAGATGTGCCAGTTCTCAGAGTACTCAGTACTGAGATGGGCCAGTCACAGGTTCAATACCAGCTTGAGCTACATAGTAAATACCAGGTCTGCCAGGGCTACACGGCAAAGCCCTTTGTGACAGCACCGAGTTATTAAACAAACAAATATACATGAAGGGCTTCTGGTAGGAACTGACCCGGGAAGAGGGTTACTGGACGTTGTCAGCCAGTGGCCATGAGTGATCCCTATTTTTCGTCTGACTCACAGAAGAGAACTATAGAGATAAGACTGACATTTATAAGATTATGATTTGGACGTGGGTATTTGAAGGTGAAGGGTGGGGTTAGCCAGGTTGCTGCATGCCTGTAAATCACCAGCACCAGGAGGGTGAAGGATCTCAAGTTCAAGGCCTGGACTCCGAGGTGCTCACCTGCTGCTTTGGAGGTGGAGTGAGGGAGATTGCAAATCCAAGGTCAACCTAGGCAATTAGCTTTTATCTCAGAAAAACAACAAACAAACCAAAAACAAACCACCACCACCACCACTACCAACAACAAAATAACCTTCTACTTTAATCTCAGCATTTGGGAGGCAGAGGCAGGTGGATTTCTGAGTTCGAGGCCAGCCTGGTCTACAGAGTGAGTTCCAGGACAGCCAGGGCTACACAGAGAAACCCTGTCTCGAAACACCAAAAATCAAAAACCAAACCAAACCAAAACAAAACAAACAAAAACCAAAAACCTTCTAAAGGTACCGCAGAAGAATGTTGGTGATAGATACCCAGTGCTCTAGCCTGCTTTCTGTTGCAGGAGGAGGAAAGATGAGTTTATCTTACCTGTAGGTTACAGTCCTTCAAGGAAGGACGCCATAGCAGGAGCCTCCACTCCAGGGAGAAACTGAAGCAGCGCTCACCAAGGAACAGTGGTTCCAGGCTTGCTTCTAGGCTCATGTTCAGGGTCAGCTTATACAGCCCAGGCCCACCTGCCTGGGAATGGCTCTGCCCAGAAATCTCTCACAGACATGCCCAACCAACCCCGTCTGATGGAGACAGTTTGTACCCTCATCCCAGGTCTGTCAAGTTGATGACTGAAGCTAACTGGTCCCTAGCATATATGAAGGCCTTGGGATTGACTTCCAGCACACACAGACTAGAGATGCAGACTTTTAAAATGTAGTTTTGATCCATTACAACCAAAAGAAAATGAATATGGTAACCCAGGCCCATGATCCCAGCAGTTGGGAAGTAGAGATGGCCAGTTCAAGGTCAGCCTCAGCTACAAGAGTGAGCCCCTGCTGCTGTTTGCTTCTCTGTCGGCAGTTCTGGAACTCACTCAGCAGACCAGACTGGCCTGTGTCTCTTAAATGCTGGGACTGAAGGCATGTGCCACCACGCCCAGCTCTTGAGACTTTTTTCCCCCTCACCCAAACCAAACACTTTTCTATAGACCAAATCCCAAGGGAGCACGCCTGTCCTCTGCTTAGTCTATGACTTGATTTTCCTAATCTCTGAAAGAACATGACAGGTCTTTCCTGCCCTGGTTTTATGTGTATGTGGCTCATACACAGTAAATAAAGGGATCAAACTTTTCTTATTTTATCATGGTGCTCATCGTGAGAGATCCTTGGGGCTCTGCCGCTTCCTCTGTAAACCTATGATGAAGCTTAGTTCAGTATCCTGCTGTTAGATGAGCAGATTTGAAAGCATCTGCAGTCTTGCCTCTTCCTCCCTTTCTCTGTGTGTTTGCTTTTCTGTCTTATCATATGATGTAGCCCAGGCTACCCTCAAACTCATAATCCTTTGGCCTCAGTGTTCTGAGGACTGAGACCGTAGGAATATCCCCTAGTACTAACTGCTGTTTTTCATTTTTAAAGCTTATAGTCATTCCCAATCAATTTATAATAAATTATACACACACACATACACACACGCACACACACACACACACACACACACATTTTACAGTATATATTTTACAGGGAAAGGCTGAAGGAACACCTCAACTTCAACAATACCTCTCCGTCCTGTGATACAGAACAGACTATTAAAGATGCTTTTAAAACTTATCTTCATTTTATGAATATGTGTGTTTTGCCTGTACATGTGTGCCCAGTGTCTGAAGATCCAGAGACAGTGCTGGATCCCTTGGGATTGGAGTTATAGACAGTTGTGAGCTTCTGTGTGGGTGCTAGGAACCGAACTGAGTCCTCTGAGAGAGCAGCAGGCTCTCCTAACCTCTAAGCCATCTCTCCAGCTCCCATTACAGATATCTTACATGTGGGTAGGGGGTGTGGAGGCGTGGCCAACTCAAAGTCGGAGACCAAATTTGGCCTATGACCTGATTATGAGTGCTACTTGAATTGTGAGTAGATTGTCATTTTTAAATATTTGAAAAATGTCAAAACAAAACAAACAAAAAACAATTTTCAGTACCAGTGTTGATATAAAACTATACTGGATTATATCCATGCTAACTTACCAAGTTGACTGCTCTCACCTCCACAATGGCAGTGTTAAGCAGTCACAACAACAAAAAGCCTGTCAGAGTAGTTATTCTCTGACCCTGAGTTACTAGTGCAGGATTCATTTTCACCCCCAACCCCCAGTTTTAAATATTATTTTCTTATTCATGAAGTTTGTAAGAACTTTAAAAATTATGTGCCATATCATTACATTTAACCGTCAGTAGTGTCTTTATTTGTAGTTCTCCTTAATGGGTTTTTCCAGGGAAATGTCTCCTTAGTACTCTGGGTGTGACTCATATATGGGACTAGGGTGTGGTCGCTAATCAGGGGAAACCAACTAAAACAACAGGAAACGTTTAGAGAGAAGAAAACGTAGCCAGATATATAGAACACTTCCAGAAGGTCAGATATTAGGTCTGTAGATATTAGAAGTCTCTGGCAAGGTCGTTCTTGTTACTGTCTGGTTACACCATTGACGGAAGAAACAGAGTGAACATAGGGTCAGTCATATTCGAGCGTGTGTGTGTGTGTGTGTGTGTGAGAGAGAGAGAGAGAGAGAGAGAGAGCTGTGTGTGTGTCTGTGTATATGTGTGCATGTATATGTATGTGTATATGTGTGTATGCATGTGTACTGGCTAGTTTTGTGAGTCATCTTGACACAAGCTGAAGTTATCACAGAGAAAGGAGCTTCCCTTGAGGAAATGCCTCCATGAGATCCAGGTGTAAGGCATTTTCTCAATCAGTGATCAAGGGGGGGTGCCCCTTGTGTGTGGTGCCATCCCTGGGCTGGTAGTCTTGGGTTCTATAAGAAAGCAAGCTGAGCAAGCCAGGGGAAGCAAGCCAGTAAGTAAGTAACATCCCTCCATGGCCTCTGCATCAGCTCCTGCTTCCTGACCTGCTTGAGTTCCAGTCCTGACTTCCTTTGGTGATGAACAGCAGCATGGAAGTGTAAGCTCAATAAACCCTTTCCTCTCCAACTTGCTTCTCGGTCCTGATGTTTGTGCAGGAACAGAAACCCTGACTAAGACAGCTTGTATACGTGTGTGTGTGTGTGTGTGTGTATGACTGTGGTGTGTGTGCACATGTTTGCTTGTGAGTGAGTTTGTGTGCATATTGTACCTGTTTATACGTGTGTGTGTGTGTGTGCGCACGCGTACATGTATAAAAGCTTCTTTTTATGTAAAAGTATTTGATGTGGTTTTATCTGAATGCTAACAGAGGAACAAATCATACTGTCTTTGCTAGGAATAGCTAGAAAATAAAGACCACTGCCGTTTGAATAAACAGTTATTTCCTGGGTTGGAGAGGTGACTGAGTGGGTGAGGTTTGCTGTGGCAGCATGGGGACCTCCATGTAGACCCCAGCACCCCTTTAAAAGCAAGCTGGGACCATGCGCACTTGTAGCCCCAGTATTTGGAGACAAGAAGATCTGGGACTCTCTAGTCAGCCAGCCTGTGCAAGCAGTGAGCCCTGGTGTCTGTGAGGGAGTCTCAAAGAAAAAGAGGTGGGGACATGATCAAGGAAGACAGATACCTGTGTTAACTTCCGGTTCTACAGGTGCCCGCTGGGACGTGTGCAGATGTGCACAGGCACACACGTACACACGCACATACACACAGACAATGCTATTCCTGAGTTAGCTTCCAATTGATAATACAAGACGGGACCAGGAGTTCTCTGTCTTAACATTTTAGCTAAGGTTGATTTTTCAATCTCCCTGGCAAGTTGCTTTAATCTTTCTGAGTGTGTTTCTCCATCACTTATTTTGGGCAATAAATACATGAGCCCATTTCTCTGAAAGTACCTAATGCTGTGTGTGTGGCTGAGGATCTCAGGCTGTACTTTCTAAATGAAAACTGACTCACAGGCAGGAAGCAAGACCTCCCTAGGAATAACGCCAGCCCTGGCTACTAAGAGTAGATATGGTCCAGCTAGACTCCTAACATGACTCAAGGGCAGAATAGCTGGCGTTTACCAATTGGGAAGACTGGTTGCTAGCCAGGGCAAAAGACTGTGTTTGAGTAATTAGCAATCAGGCAGAACTGCAGAAGCTTGACAGGCTGCACTGGTCTCAGAACAGGCCAGGGACCACCGTTTGCTTCTTCTTGAAGTTGAAAACTTTGTAACCGTGTATGTAGCCTGGACATTCTTCCCCCACGGCCCTGCCTCCCATCTGCTCCATACTGTTCCCCTTTCTTGCCTCCCTCTGCTGTAAAGGGCACGACCCCATCCTCCGTCAGTAATCTCACCACCGCCTGGATCCTTTCTCAAGGGAGTTGGCATTCTCTGGTAAATGTCTGTGCGACTGATGCTGGGTGGTATTCACTGTATCCTAGGGACCTGCCTACCCAGGGAATGGTTAACAGCTTGTAAATTATTCATGATTCCAAGTTGTCATTTAGAACTAGAGTCCTTACCATATAGCCAAAGAACGATCGGGAGGATACACTGAAGTTTATGGTGACCCCCAAATACAAACAGATTGGAGTAATTGATCTCTGCAGAACCGGCTTGTTTTGTTGTTGTTGGAGACCGGGAAGGCCTGTCTTGGGACTATAAGATCAGATGTATTACGCCATTGAGCTTGGCACGGTTTGTCTGAGTGCTATTTTAAAGTAGCTCCCTCGTGTAGGAATCTTCCTGGGGTTGAGGGAGCTGACTGGTTTGTTCCTTCTCCCTCTCTGGGGTCTCTGGGCTGGACCCCATTTCCCTAAGGGGACAAACACTTGCCAAGTTGCCGTCACTGGCTGAGGGAGCCATCCCTTCCCCAGAGGATAGAGAAGACTATCCTGGATTTATTTATGTTTATAGGATTCTAAAGGTCTCAACCATTAAAACAAAACAAACAAACAAACCAGCCCACTTCCAGCTAAATGTATCTGCAGATGTACTATTTTTCATGTTACTTGCTGAACAGATAAATTATATTTTCTTTAAGATTTCTTTTTTTAAAGTTTTAGAGCACTAAAGTTGGTGTATAGTATTTAATTGTAGGTGAATAATATAAATATTCTTTTAAAAATGTTTTTTATGTGTGTGGGTATCTTACCTGCATGTGCCATGTGGCTCCTGGATCTGGAACCCAGGTGTTCTTAATTGAAAAATGATTTCGGTCTGGAGAGATGGCTCAGCGGTTAAGAGCACTGACTGCTCTTCCAGAGGTCCTGAGTTCAATTCCCAGCAACCACATGGTGGCTCACAACCATGTGTAATGGGATCTAGTGTCTTCTGGTGTGTCTGAAGACAGCTACAGTGTACCCATATAAATAAAATAAATCTTTAAAAAAAAAAATCTCTCCACCTCCCTATAAATAAATTCATACACAAAATTGTCATTTGTTGGGATTCGCTTAACTAAATTCAGAAGTATTACAAAATAATTATTTCCTTTAAAAATTTTGTTTTTAGTTGTGTGTAAATGTATATATCTGTATGGGGGTTGCAGGGTCTGTGCATGTCTGTGTTGCGTACCCAAGCAGTCCAGAAGAGGGTGTTGGATCCCCCGAAGCTGGAGTTACAGGCCATTGTGAGCCAAGAGATGTGGCAGGGAACCGAACCCGGGTCCTCAAGGGGCAGGAGCAGGCAGGGCAACGATAGACCAGCACAGCCATTCCGAAGCAGGTGATATCAGCTGGTCTTGCTGTGGTTTTGAGATCGTATCTTTCTATTCCTGAAAACTAGTATTATAATATTTCTGTCACCATCTTTTGAAGTTCTTTTTACCTATCACTGGATTCTGTAAGGGTTCAGATTATAAATGGTGTGAGCTATATCATTTTAAATGCCTCTGTATGGCTGTGTATCGTCTTGTTCTGCCTTTACTTGGTACTATAACTTTTTAAACGTTTTGTTGTGGGCAGAGATGAGAGTGTGTGTGTGTGCACGTGTGTGTTTATGTGTGCATTTGTGTGTGCTCATGTAGGTGAGCTGATGAGTAGAAACAGGTTCTTTCCTTTGATCTTGTGGTTCCCAGATATCAAACTTAGGTGACATTTGGTGGCTGACTCCCTTCCCCACTGGGTGGTCGGCCTTGTGTGCTTTGCCTATGCGTGTTCTCAGTGGTGATGCCTTCTGTGTAGCCTTCAAGGCCCCAGCACCAGAAGGCACAGTGAAGTCCTTGTGTGAGTCCTATGTTGTGGGCATTTCTTTGAGCAAAGAGTTGGAAGCAGAGATCTCGATGTGCAGGAGTCCCCTTGGAGCCCTCTGCTGGTGTGTGCCCATAGTCTGGAGCCTGGAGTCCCCCTGGAGCCCTCTGCTGGTGTGCTCCCACAGTCTGGAGCCTGGAGTCCTCCTGGAGCCCTCTGCTGGTGTGCTCCCACAGTCTGGAGCCTGTCTACATTAGACATTCTGAGCTTTCTGACTGATGATGATGCTATTGTAGCATCCTGGTGTGTTTCATATTTTGCCTTTGTCTTAGTCAGGGTTTCTATTCCTGCACAAAACATCAGGACCAAAAAGCAAGCTGGGGAGGAAAGGGTTTATTGAGCTTACACTTCCATGGTTGCTGTTTATCACCAAAGGAAGTCAGGACTGGAACTCAAGCAGGGCAGGAAGCAGGAGCTGATGCAGAGGCCACAGAGGGGTGTTACTTATTGGCTTGCTTCCCATGGCTTGCTCAACTTGCTCTCTTATAGAACCCAAGACTACCAGCCCAGGGATGGCACCACCCACAAGGGGCCCTCACCCTTGATCACTAATAGAGAAAATGCCTTACAGCTGGATCTCATGAAGGCATCTCCTCAAGGGAGGCTCTGTTCTCTGTGATAACTCCAGCTTGTGTCAAGTTGACACACAAAAGCAGCCAGTACAGCCTTTCTTCGTTAGATTGCTATATTTTGTTGATTTGGGAATTATTTGTAAGGTCCAGTTGCTGCCCAATTTAGATCATTGGGATATCTGCGTTCCCTCTTTTCAGTTGGCTCACAGTATTCTTTTCCAACTTATTTAATTTCAAGTCCTGATTTCTCCAGAAGATAGTTTAGTACTTAAAAATGGGGAAAAAAAATAGAGACTGGGAAGGAGTCGGACTTCTTTACAGTTGCTCCTTGATTTATTACAGGGTTATGTCCACCAACAGCACAAAACCAACAACCCCAGTAAACTGGAAACACCATGGATTTTAAAAGCACAGACTATCCCCAACGCGCTGAGACTCCTGCCTTGGGGACAGCCTGTCCTGAAGCTCATCACGGTTGCCTTTGTTTGGTGGTGACTGAGAACTGCATCTGGTTGCCACTGCCTAGAATACAGCACCACATGGCTAGTCCTAGAAAAGTCAGATTTACAGTCTGGAGTACAGTCCCTACTGACTGCATCTCCCTTTGTGCCATTGTATTGTTGGCGAATGTAATCTAAACCATCCTAAGTCAGAAACCATCTGTGTTGTTATTTAAGCGTGTATTATGTTTTATTTCTCTCTCTCTCTCTCTCTCTCTCTCTCTCTCTCTCTCTGTGTGTGTGTGTGTGTGTGTGTAAGTCCGAGGACAAGCTGTGGGAGCTAGTTCTTTCCTTCTGCCATCTAGATCCCAGGGATTGAATTCAGATCATTCGGTGTCTTTACCTGCTGAACCATCCGTATATTTCAAGAAACCTGTAAAGCATTGTAGATCACACCACTTTAAGTTGGAAACCATTTTTCTTTCTTTTTTTTTTTTTTTTTTTAAAAAAAAAAAAGATTAATTTATTTATTCTATGTAAGTACACCGTGGCTGTCTTCAGACACATTTTCTTCTCGCTCCTGCCCCCCCCCCCAGCTCCAGCCCGCTCGCTCCTGCCCCGCTCACTGTAGCAGTCTTCAGACACCCCAGAAGAGGGCATCAGATCCCATTACAGATGGTTGTGAGCCACCATGTGGTTGCTGGGAATTGAACTCATGACCTTGGAAGAGCTTAACTGCTGAGCCTTCTCTCCAGCCCTTGAAATAATTTTCTTATAGTTAAACTGATTAAGAAATCTAATGCAGTTATTTTAAGTAATATATAATTGCACTTAAAAACACTGATTGGGTAATTTCAGTGTAGGTTTTAAAAAGTCATAGTACCTGCTGGAAGGTTAAACCCTTGTCCACATATTGGGAAGTTCAAAAGATACAGTGTTCAGGAAACTTGACAGTTAATTTAGGCACATCTAAGACTGAAAAGAGTCCCCTGTCAAACCCTGGTAATCAAACAAGACAGTTATAGGAAGATGCCAACTAAGGAGCAGGGAGGGAACAGGGAGACACAGCCACTGGCGTCTGGCTTCCTTCCTTGAGACACTGCTGAGTGGATAGCTGTGTAAAGCTACTTTCCGCGGCCCGCTTTGTGAACTAAAGACCCAATGTGAGTGGTAAAGTCCAAGTTGTTCGTGCGGCTGCCCTGAATTGTCTTTAGTTTGTTCCATACAAACTGTCATTCCTAACATATGTTGATATGTATCTAACGCGAGGCACTGCAAGCACACATTGGCACTGTTTAGTGACCATTAAGAGTCTGTTACTTCCCCAGAGAAGATGATGGCTCGGACAGCTCTGTCCTTCGCGGCCTGGCTTTTCTGTGTAAGCGTTTAGACATGAACCCCACACAGTAGATTATTATTGTCAAATGCTGACTCTAGCAGACATGTTTCACCTGTTCCAGGTGTGTGTCTCTGTTCCTGTCCCAGCTCTGTGTGAGCTGTTGACAGCAAGGCCTGCCTCACCCACCAGCCCGAGGAGAAGGCCGCACATGGTCAGGGCGTTAGCCCATGATGCCTGACATTGTTACAGCATGATTTCAAACACTCAAATCCTCTGCCACCAGAGGAGAATTTTAAGGAACTATTTATGTATTTTATGACACGGTGTCCTTGCTTCTGAGAGGAAGATGGGCCACTAGAAGATGTAGTGAACTGATTCAGAGGTCGCACAGACTAACTTAGCCACAGTTAGAAAGGCAGTGCCTTTAAAGGGGTGTCTCTGTCACATGGGTTTTGAGAACACAGCATGGCTGGCTGATGAAATCCACATCTACCTGAGCAGCAAGCACCTCACTGATCAGTTTGTCTCCCCAGCACTGAACAAGTTATCTTAACACACCAGGGCTGGATGAATGAATGAGGAGGCATATGTCATCTATTTAGTCGTTTAGCAAGGACACAGGAATGGGAAGAACCAGGTGCTGTGAGCCTCAAAGAAACACTTTACATGCAGGCAGGGTCACTAATGACACCTCAGACACAAACAGCCTTGTCACACTCTTTTATTAATCTCAGCACTTGGAAGGCTAGAGGCAGGAGGGTGTCTGTGAGTTTAGGCTAGCCTGGTCTACATAACTAGTACTGGGACATCCAGGGCTGTATAGTATGACCTTGTCTCCAAATTTAAAAAAAAAAAAAAAGGAAGAAGAGGAGGAGGAAGAGGAGGAGGAGGAGGAGGAAGAGGAAGAAGAGGAAGAGGAGGAGGAGGAGGAGGAAGAGGAGGAGGAAGAAGAAGAAGAGGAGGAGGAGGAAGAAAATTAGGAGGAAAGGGATCAGGGATTTTCCCTCTCAGTTTTTCTCAAAGGTGGTTTTCAAAATGGCCTCCTGTGACCAACAGTGAAGTGGTGTAATTCAGACATGGCTGTCTGTGGAGGCCAGCCTTGTATTCCTGTAATGCTTCAAGGGTCAGAGGTATCGACCTCCTGCTCTAGGACTGCTCTGGGGACTAGGGGAACTAGTCCCCAGCTCTGCTCTCCAGGGTTCATCCCTCAGGCCTGTCACTGAGTCCGGCCCTCGCTCTGCAAACATGAGACTGAAGATGCAGTTTTTATTCCATTTGTGTTGGTAAACTATTGTATAAATCCTGTTGCTGTAGAGTTGATAATGCTGATATGCTATCTGATGTAGTAATAAGGGTTGTTTGTATCTGCTTTGTCCTTAGTAATGCCGCTGGTATTTAAAAGTGTTTCCTTGCAGTTTCATAATACCAAATCTTTCCCATTCCCGTGTCTCTGCTAAATGACTAAATAGTAGATTGTGTATTTAAAATAATTTGGGTGAAGAATTTCCAAGAAAAAAGTATTTACTGTCAGCAAGTATATTCCTTGCCTCATCCAGCCCTGGTGTGTTTCACACTTTTGTTAAGATAATGTGTTCAGTGCTAGGGAGATAGATTAATCAGTGAGGTGTTTGCTGCTCAGGCAGGAGAACTGAAGTTCAGCTGCCAGGACCCATGCAAGCTGGGTACTGCAGCATTCACCCCAGAATCCAGGTGCTGGGGAGCAGATCCCGTGGGCTTGAGAGCCACCCAGTGCAGCTGAAGTGGAATTTCATTTAAGAACCCTGTCTCAAAAATTGGATGGCTTAGGACAGGAAGACTCCTGTGCTCACCTGCCTCCACAGGAAGAGCATCCTCAGTGTGTGGAAGACCATGCCAAACACCAAAGGCTGGGATGTAAACGAGAGAATAGCCCACAGGTCTCTGATTGACATGAAGTATATTTTAAAGCAGTGGTAGTCACATGATCGCTGGAAATCCCCCCCCTCAGAAGTCCTAAGACACTTTCACTGACCTCTTGGTAGGTTGAGAAATGGCCTCGGGGATCAGACTCAGTGATTGGCTGTTGTTGACAGCACATCCTGATGGAAAGGTGTCTTGTTTGTGCAGAGTGTACTTTCACCAGCAATGAACAGTCTGATTTGGGCTAAGTGGGTGTGAAGGCACAGCAGACCTGCAGGTAGGTTCGTAAATGGGCATCCTCAGAGCAGAGCTGTGGCAGGTTGGATTCAGCACTTACTTAGTAGGGACTGGGGGGAGTCACTTCCCATTGCTGAAGCGCGCCTTTTCTCTGGTATCCGTGTAGAGGGCATGAGGCAGGCGTGCTCTCCCGTGCTTCCTTTTGTAAATACCAAGCCTGCAGTATACACACATGCACACATAGAGCAGCTGATAAACTGGTCTTAAGAGCCTTTTACTTCATGATCTCAAGAATTGCATTAATTAAATTTCAATAAAACCATTTCATGGATATACCCACACTGTGTGTGTGTGTGTGTGTGTGTGTGTGTACATATATTACCACCAAATAAACACCAATGAATTCTATGATCCACCAGAGAGCTGCGTGCCGAGATAGGGGAGGGGCAATAAAATGTCTCATGTGATGTCTAGCAACTGATATGTGTGATGCAGAAGTTTAAAAGGTCTATAAATTGCGAAATGTTTTATAATATGAAAACATGGACATGGGATTAGTTGGAAAAACAAAACCTAAAAGCACAAACAAGTACCAGCCCATATGTGTCCCTGCGTGGTTCAGGAAGCCACGCCTCCTGCCTCCTTGGATCAGGAAGCCACGCCTCCCATCTCCTGGGAGGAGGAAGCCACGCCTCCCATCTCCTGGGAGCTGCTCACCTGCTTATTTCTTCCTCAGCTTTCCATGTGTACTGAATATGAACAAAATGGAAAAAGCACATCGTCTACTCACACGGTCCCACAGACAGAACTGTGTACGTAGGGATGTCTGCTTGTGTTCTGAAGTTTTATTTCAAAAAGTGGTATAACGGAGCATGTTTTGTTTTTCAACTTCCTGTTCTTACTGATTTTTATACATTTAACCATATAGTAAATCACAAATCATCCCCTATGGATGTTCCTTCTTCTACACAACTTGTGCACATGAAAGAGGGCTTCTGGGCATGTGCCTGGGAGCAGAGCTGCTGGAGGAGGTGGCGTACCCATGTTCAGGGTCACAGCTAAACCAGCCTAATGTCGCGTTGAACTTTTGGTTTCCTGTTCGGTTCCCATTGTCGGGTAGTTTCCTTAGTCTTAAGTGGCAAATGGCGGCACAGAATTTTTATCTTTGGGTCCTGAGGTCAGAAGTTAGAAATTGGTCTAACATCACAAATGGGGTAGCCAGGAGCCGTGCCCTTCTGAAGGTGTCGGGTGGGGTGATAGAGGCTCTTCCTCTCCCTTGTCAGCTTCTGGGGCTGCTGCAGTCCTGGCTCGCTGCTGCATCTCCCTGATGCCACCTCCACAGCCACAGCCTGACTCCATCATACTCCCAAAGCCTCTTTAATTTATTTTGGGGGCAGTTCTCATTATGTGGTCCTGGCTTATTTGCTTAGTATTTGGGGGTAGGCTAGGCTGGCCTTGAACTCACAGAGACCAGCTTGCTGGGATCAAATGCAGTCAAGAGCACTTGCTCCCAGCTACCTATAACTTCTGTTCTGGGGGGCTCTAGCGCCCTCTCCTGGCTCCCAAGGGTACCACACACAGCACATTTACATACAAGCAGGTAAAAACACTTGAACACATAAAGTAAAAATAAAATCTTACAAAAATAAAATAAAATAAAATAACCCAACAAGCACATGTGCCACAGTTCTTCTTGCCATGTAAGCCACCG
This sequence comes from Rhynchomys soricoides, assembly GCA_019843965.1. NCBI lineage: Eukaryota > Metazoa > Chordata > Mammalia > Rodentia > Muridae > Rhynchomys > Rhynchomys soricoides. The sequence goes on along the minus strand of JADRCH010000035.1, from coordinate 5,847,974 downwards.
TGTATCCTAGGGATGAGGGTGGAGATAACTTTGGCCGAGGTCTTATCTGCTTTATATAAATGTGAACTTTTATTTTAGTGTGGAGAAGTTATTTTGGCTCACTAAATTTGTTTTATTAAGTTGCATTTCCTTTTATTATTAACCAGGTTGTGAAGTCTTCCTAAGATTTGTGGTCATTCATTTATTTCTGTGCTTTGCTCACGTTTGGGGTGGTGTTTATTTGCTTTTCTGTCATTGATTAGAAGGTGTTCTGTGTATGTTTTGGATCTCTCGCTTTTCTTTTTATTTAGATATCACAGGTTGTTCCCTTTTCCCCAGTTTTGGAACTTGTGTGTTATTAGTTTGTTTCTTTTGTTGATTTGGATGTGCAGTGGCTTTTAATTTTGACAAAGTTGGTTCTGTGTGTATGTGTCTAACTTTGCTTGACATTATTTTTACCCTGAACATAGCAAATATTTCTTCCTTCTTGTTTTGTTACCCCCAACACTCAGGAGAGTGTATGAGGCAGGAGGATCATGAGTTTGAGTCCTTCTTACATAGTGGAGATTCTTTGAAAGCAAGTTTTCTTGTCCCTAGACTCTAATCCTCTGGTGTTGAAAGCAGAGGAGAAGCTAATGACCATCGTTATTTCTGTGACCCTGTGTTCACAATTGCCTTAGGATTAGGAAAATCAAGTATCCATGGTAAATTATTAGGCAGTTAAAAAAGTTTAGTTTCCTTCAGAAAGTCTCTGTGTAGAAAGCCCAGGGTGCAATGCATGCGTCCAGCCCAAGTTTGAGGACCTCTGGCCCGGCATATGGTAGTCCGACTCACTTTTAGGCAGAGTATGTACTGCTTGGGACTTTGAGGAAAGGCATGTTGCCACACCATGGATGGAGTAAAGACTGGAGCTGGCATTTCTGTGATGTTTTATATATAACAGACACTCAAGGACTTCAATTTCAACAAAGCCCTGTGGCTGGAATTCACCATTGGTGACCTCAGCTCACTGTGTCAAGTGTTGGTAGCTTCAATGGAATTCTGTGCTCAGCGGGGTTGAGCGCGCGCGCGCGCGCACACACACACACACACACACACACACACACACACACAGTCTGGAAACAGTCAAATGAGGAAGCTGGGTCATTCCAGTTTTGCCAAAACAGGCATGGTGTCAGTGACTTTTACACGGAGCTTGTCAACGCTCTGAAAGCCATTTAGGTGAGTAGTGGAGCATCCAGGTGGGTTCAGCTGCACTTGACTATGTAGCTCAGGCTGTCCTCACCTCACTGTGTAGACCAGGCTGTCCTTGAACTCACATTTATTCTGTCTCCACCCACAGAGGTGGGATCACCATTGTTAGTGTGTTGAGGACTAAACCAAGGGTCCTACTTGCTAGGGAAATGTTCAATTACTGTCCTATATCTCCAGGCCCCCCAATTTATTCTTATTTTGATTTTTGAGATGGGGGTGTTACCTTATCTCAGGCTGGCTGGTTCTTACAATCCTCCTGCCTCAGCCTCTCAAGTGCTAACATTACAGATCTACCAGCATCTTGATATCTATAGCCCAAGCTGGTCTCCAATTTGAGCTTCTCCCTGCCTTTGCTTCCCGAGCTCTGAGATTGTAGGTGTCCACCACTGTGCTTGTCCGTCTGATGCATTTTAAAATCGTCTGTACTTGCCTTTGCCTTGAGATACCTTTAATTTATTCATCTCAACTATATTGCTCATCTTTTACTTGTGCATCACAGTCTCTTTGTCTCTTTCTCTTTTTGTGTCTGTTTCTGATCTCCTGTCTGTTTTGTTTCTCTGTTCCTCTGTTTCTCTCTGTGTGTCTCTCTGTCTCTCTCATCTCACTGAGATAGGGTCGCACCATGTAGTCCTGGAACTAGTATGTAGACCAGGCTGTCCTCAAACCTCACACAGATCCATCTGCCTCTGCTGGGTTTAAGGCATGCTTTTTTCCTGTTTCTTCTTTACCATGTATTGTCAGTATTGGGCAAGAAACTTTGAGTGGGGCATCACCTTTGCCTCTTGCACTGTATACTTTTTTTTGATCTGGTGTTGGAAAAAGACAGAATAGCAGTTCCACAGTGCACTATGGGGACAAGAGAGTGACTCGCCGTGAACTCGGGAGGTTCGGTGGTTGGAGGCTGTCTCCAAAGAGGCACAGCTGAGCTCATTAGTGATACAGAGCAGCAAGTCCTGGGGTGTGACAGTCCCACCCCTGTGCAGGGGCCACACAGTGAGGACCCACAGAGTGGCTGCTCGCCTACAGAGAAACAGTCTTCTGCTCTTCATTTTCAGCGTTGACCCCTGAGAGGAAGTGAGGATTTGGAGACCACAGTCAGATGTGAGGGAATCCATACATCAGCAAGGGATTCCGATAATCGGATAGCAAGAAGTTTACTCTAAGCAAATGGATACCCTTTCAGCTTAGACCAATGCTTAAGCCAGCGTTTGTTCTGCAAACAGTTAAGGGGTTTTGTGAAGGTTTATTCATTTGGTAAGAAGTAGGATACATAAATTACAAGTTTTTAAAATTTATATGCTATAATACCTTTTTGAAGGACAATGAATCTGGCTTATACAAAGGGGAAAAAATCTGATTTTGCCACTTACTAGGCAAATGACATTTTGTTTATCTTTTAATGTAGTGGCCCATCAGAGACTATCAATATAAACCTGACTAAGATTTGGTTCCCACCACTGAGGAAATTATTCGATTCCTGAGTAAGCCCATTTATTAGCAAATGAACCTTAATTAGATAATAATGTGATAATAATTGCTACTTGCTGTACATTTACCTATGACAGTTTATTCTGGAGTCACATTTGAGTGGCCATAGCCTAGGAACATGGATTCCATGTTCTGAAGTGGTAACACAGTAACAGAACAGAGAACCTTGTGAACCTAGCACATGTGCTGTGAACTCAGGCAGAGCTCACAGGAGAGGAGGGATCCCAGCAGCAGCTCAGGGGCTGCCTGTGGCATTCTTAGGCTTTTGGTTAGAGGACTTAATGGTCTGTACGTCCTAAAGATTTACAGAATATGGCCAGTAAGGGCCCAGAAAGCCCACGCCAAGCTTGCAGCTTGCAACACATCACCCTCTGTGCAGTTACTGAAAGTCTAATCATCCTGCGGGCAAGCGGTGTGTCTTTTTTGTAGGAATCTTGGTCTATACTAAGTCCTGCTCATAAGGAAAGTGTCCTGGTGGAGTAAAGCTGTCTGGATGCTTGGGAACCACTTAGCCCTGAGACTGTGACCTCAAGGCTGTGTACTTTGCTGGTAGCAAAGCCTGAGCGCACATTCTTGAGAGAGAAAACAGCCCACCCCACGCGTGCATCTTCAAGGGCTGGGGACCCCTTCCCTGGAGACTTTGGCCTGCAAACTGCCGAGAGATGAGGGTGCTGTAGAATCAGTGGGTCCAGGGAGTCTGAGAACTCAGGTATTAGCTTGAGTTGTTTTAATGTATTCTCAGGAACAGAGAACAGGTTGCAGAGTCGATTTGGCTATTCAAGGGGAAGTTCAGGAGCCATGGAGGTCACTGACAGGATACTGTTGCGGAGCCTAGACGAAATGCCAACAGCTACCAGTCCTGGCGTCCCGAGGTGTGGTTTAATTTTATTAATCAGTTCAGAGGACCAGGCTTTGCTTTTGTTGATCCCCCCCCCCTTTTTTCCCTTTTTGGTGTTTTGGTTTTTTGAGATAGGACATATGCACACCACATAGCCTGGGCTGCCCTGGGATCTCGCTCATCCTGACTCAACCTCAGGAGTGCTGAACACATGCCCAACTTTTTGATTTTGGCTTTAGGGACAGGGTCTTTTATAGCCCATGCTAGCCTCGAACTATGTAACCCAGGATGGTGTGAACTTCTGACCTTTCTGCCACTCACTTCTGAGGGCTGGGATTACAGGTGTGTGACAGCCACCATGCCTGGGATCACAGCTGTGACATCCACCATGCCCTCCCTGTTTAGGTGTTATTTGGGGAAAGAGGGATCAGACCCAGGGCCTTGTGCATGATAGGCAAGTGCTGTACCACTGTGCTTTGTCCCCAACCCCACCCCTGAAACAACTTCAGAAATTCTTGACTCGTGTGCATGGTGTCTGGTTTGCAATGCTTGGTGCTTTTCCTCCACTAATTTGTAGTTTTGGGGTTTGCTGTGTCCGATTGCTGTGAATGTAACCGCGCTATGGCTCCTTTTTATTACCTCATGTGAGGTCTGTCTTGGTGAATGTTCCATGTGAACCTGAGAAGAAGGCGAGCATGCTTTGCCATTGTCAGAGTTCCTATCATCAACGCCCACCCCCACCTCACCCCCGTTCCTAGTGCTGCTCAGTGACCCAAGTCTGTGCTGACTTCCTCGGCCATATCTTGAAATGCAGAACAAATCCAGGACCTAGTGCACGATGGGCAAATGCTCTGTCACCCTCAGTCCCAGCTTGGAATCTTTCTTCTTAATATGTGACTCCACCTCCGCCTCTGGAATGCTAGGGTTAAAGGTTTGTACCAAGAGAGGAATAAGAGGCAAGGTCTCTGACCTTGTCTTTTCTCCCTTAGTCCTGTGGAGTTTATCTCATGCACTGACTGTTTCTTCCACCTATTAAAGAATGGACCCCCCCTTCTTCTAATGAGGCCAATGTGTGAATTGATCTAATTTCTCCATTTTCCCTTCTAGTTGCAGTTAGAATGGTATTACCCCCCACCCCCACCCCCCTTTGGTTTTTCGAGACAGGTTTTCTCTGTGTAGCCCTGGCTGTCCTGGAACTCACTCTGTAGACCAGGCTGGCCTCGAACTCAGAACTCCGCCTGCCTCTGCCTCCCGAGTGCTGGGATTAAAGGCTGCGCCACCACGGCCCGGGTTTAACTCAGTTCTCTAGGTTTACGTTTATTTTCCTTTCTTCTGAAGCCCAGAGGCATCCTCAGTGATAAGGTTGGGGAATGGCCCTTCCCTCCGGCCAGAGAAGGCTCCTGAGAGGGGAAAAGGCCTTCCTGTGTGCTGCATTCTAGGCATGACCTTTCCTTACTGAAAGTTTTCTTACCCTTTGCCAAAGGCAAAAACCAGGTGTGCAGGTCTGCGGTGTGAGACCTGGGTGGGTTTTGCCTGCAATCCTGAGCGCACACACCTGGGCCGTTCCCTTCCTTCTGGATGCCCTTTCCTGTGGCTCACGGAGTAGCTCGTGAGACCCATCACAGTTCCCACCAAGGGTTTCACTGCTTCATGGCTCTACCGGCTTCCGCTATAAAGCAAACTTTACCCCAGTCCTCCAAGGCCAAGAGGAATCTTTCCTGTTTACTCAATGGCTTCCTGTGTAAGAGCCAGAATCATAAGACTTTTTGTGTTACGATAAGCTCTACTTTTGCTTTTTCTTTAACTTTTTTTTCTGTAACTAGTTCTCAACACTCTAATTAACAACTGTAAATTATACTTTGGGCATACCTTAGAACTGCCGGCCATTCGGTTCATGGGGTGGTGCGTACCTGTCAGCCAACGACGTGGGGGGAGAGAGGTAGCACCATGAGTCCTAGCTAGCCCGGCCTGTGATGGAGGCCCTACTAAAAGTCTTAAGAACCCAAAGGTCATAGAAGCATATCGCACCTTGTATGGTATGTTTGTGACCTATGTATTCCTGTAGAGCCGGATCCTTAAGGATGTCTTGCCAGCTGAGAAACCAATCATGGAGCCATCAGATGCTCTGTGAAAATGGTGGCTTAGGTTTAATCAGCAGTGTCTGCTCTTCTCCATTTTTTGCTGTTGTTACTAAGTACATAGTTTATACATTCTTAGTTTTGTCAAATTGATGAACAGATACTTGTTTTTTGTTTCTATTTGTATCTCTGGTGTTCTTGATATATGCCCAGTGACATACTCTTTTTACCTGCAGTGGTTGGTTATTTTAATTTATTGATTTATGGTTTTCATTGAATGAGCCCAGGCTAGCTCCAGTCCTTAGATGCTGGGATTGTAGTTGTGAACTGTTAGGTTTGGCTGGTTTTTATTTCGGGTACACATTGGCCTAGGGTTTTTGATTAAAATAATCCCATAGATATTGGGATTATTTGCTAAGACTTGGTTATACAAAGTATCTTGTTACCTGTCTTTTTTTATTCGCTCATTTCTTTCTGTCTTTGTTGTTATTTACATTTCTTGCAGACAGGTATGCTTCTGCTGTTTTGTGTGTCATAACATTGTATTTTACTTGAAAAAAATTTTTTTTAATGGTAACATTACCTTTTGTTTTTTGAGACAGCCTCTCTCTGTGTAACTCTGGCAAGCCTGGCCCTATCTGTGCTGGCCAGGCTGACTTCAGAGAGAGATGCTTGTGTCTGCCTCACAGTGCTGGAGCGCTGGGGTTAAAGGCCAGAGCCACCACGCCCACCTGATTTTAAACCGTGTGAGGGATGGTAGGATTTCCACCTTAACCCAACATCGAACCTAGCCACAGTGTAGTTGATCTCATCCAGGTATGAATTCTGGGAAATTGTCAAAGGTGAGAGTGCAGAAGGATTATGGTCGAACACCCTGACCTGGACTTGAGCATAATAATCCAGGATATAAAATCTATCAGGCAGCCAGGACTACAGAAGCCCTGAGCTGTAAACATTCTTTGCAAGTCTTCTATACGATGTATAAACACTTGCTCATAGAGTGTGCCGGTGATTGTGGGTGTGACTGAAAGCATTTATTTCATAGTGCAACTGCATTATACTAGTTAGTAATGCCAACTAACCTTCATTAAGGTAAATGCTCCTCTGAGGTGTCCATCCAGGATGGCTATCCTGATAGCAGGAGCCCGACCTGAAGGTGACGGAGGATGCTTGCTCGGTGATGTCTACAGTGTGTGCTCATAGCTGTACTATGTGCATGGCTGAGTGTTCTCGGTGGTTCTGAGGCTCATTTGTACACTTTCTCCACCAAAAAAAAAGGTTACAGAATTAAAGGGATGACCAGTTTGGGTTGGAGAATGTTAGGAATAGGTCTTGAGTAGTTTGTCCTTAAAGGAGATGGGTGGTTTTAGGACATCTCACATTGGGCTACACTCTAATGACTGATATTGAAAGGCAGAAGGCAGAAATTCTATCATCATCATCAACATCACCATCATCACCATTACCATCATCAATATATAGTCCTTAATGTTCTTCGTAGCCTTGAACTCACAAAAATCTACCTGCTTCTGCCTCTAGAATGCTGGGATTCAAGGTGTGGCCACCAGGCCTGGTGAGAATGTCATGTACTCCAAATAGTCTTTGTGACAGTGGCCCTGGCCATTAGGCTGTCTTACCAATGCGGAATTTTTAAAGTGTGACTCAGAAGTGTATCTGTAGTTAGTTTCTAATCCACGTGTTAAATTGTTACATGGACTTGGTGGTTCCCTCTTAAACGTTTTGCCCTTACTCTTGCAGTGTAAGAAAAAACTAGATTTTTTTTTTCGCCCTAGAAAACTCAAAAGGAGGAACCTCAGGTCATTGACGAAACTGTGGTTGGTTGGTTTGTTCTTCTCCTAAGAAGGACGACTTAGCCCAGCTGTTTTTCGGAAGCCTCTGGAGGCAGCTGGTGGCTGGGCACCTATATTTGAAGCGCAGACTTGCTTGGACTCTATGCTTCCGCCATTTAAATAATGAAAATCCTTTTAAAGGATTTTGGAAGGGGAAGTATACAGTGGTTTTCAGGCGTTACCATGAAAGGTTAGATTAACGAATACTTTCTGGATTAAGGCGCGCTATCCCACTGATGCTTAAACACCTCCTGTGGGCGGTACAAATACTTTTTCCTTGTGTGTGGGGAAAAAATTGGGTTTGGGTTGGAAATCCTGTTATACACAGTAATCTTAATAACTATAATGAAATCCCCTAAACATTCTTCCCGAAATGCAGTTTCATAGTGTGTCCTTCTGCTGTGTGTCTTGTATATTTCTCTAATCTTCTGCTTTCTAACTCTACTCTTGACTTAGCCCTGGTGGACAGGCCTTTAATCTCAGTTCCCAGCAAGCTGAGGCCAGATGCTTGCCACAAGTGTCGTCAAACCTCAGTAGAGCAGGTTGTACAGTGGTGGGACCCTGTATCCAAACCAAACCCATCCTTGAGCATCAACTACAGGATTCATTCATTCATTCATTCATTCATCCATCTACCTATCATCTATCTAATATGATATGCATTATGTTTTATTATCTATTAGTAGTAACAATGGTAGTATTGGGGATCTATATGTATATATGTTTGTGTGTGTGTGTGTGTGTGTGTGTGTGTCTGTTTCATCATTTTGCAAGTCTCTCTAACATTCTTGAGGACTTACATTGTCTTTTACTTGATTAAACAACTACAATTATTAACCAAGGTAATGAAAGGAAATAAACATTTATTGAATGTCAGTTGCACATCATATAAATGTTGTTTGCATTTTACTGAAAGGCTGTGAGGGAAGATGTCACAGGTGAAGCTCAGATGCCGGGCGTTGAGAGCCTTAAGCCCACATGGTTCTGTGGAGTTCTCTTCTCTCCTGCAGCTGTTTCTCAGCATAACATACTCAAGGTTTGTCAGGACCCTCTAGCCTCAGACTCTGCGTGTGGGGTAAGGGCTAGCACCTACTTGTGTAGCCTTGTGGGTTTTTTTTGTTTTTGTTTTTTTTTTTTTTTTGTTTTTTTGTTTTTTTTTGTAAAGTGAAAATTTCTTAATTTATCTCTAGGAAAAATTTCATATTATGATCATTTCTTTATGTTAAATAAACATTAAGCTCACAGTTTCCAAGAATTGTTTACTCTAAAACAGATGAGAAAGGACTGGTAAGCCAGATTTCAGAACTCGTAAGAGCTAAAAGGCCCAGATTCCACCCAAGCCTTAATTTTGCCCCTCTGGCAATTGCCGTGATTTATTTGTCTCCTGGTGGACTCATTTGAGAGAGAAAACAATTACATTCCCAGTAGCAGCAAAAATGATATGATTCATAGCCACAAGCATAGTAAAAGATTTCTACACTAATATTATTGGCCACTGATCAGTAGTGGAGAAGAGACAGGTAAAAACATTCTATGCTTGGGGATTGGGTGGATTACTGTAAAAATGCCTGCAGAATCAATTCTGTCACTATCCAAACCTAAGTGGTATTCTCTACAAAACTAGAAAGGAATAAACAGATGAACAAACAAAGCCCCGAATTAGCAGCGGCAACGACAGGCTGCACTGGTGTCCAGGCTGTGCAGGAGGCACAAACAGCTCTAATGCAGACTGGAAGTTGGAGACTAATGTTCAACCTGGCAAGATCTGCTCTCATCTGAAGTAAAAACAAAACAAAACTCTTAGAAGAGATACTGCTTACAGCAGTCTTGAAGAAAATAACAAAGGTGGGAAGCTTTCTGTTTTCTCCTTCCCAAGTATATCACGTATCCGTGGTAACTTTTACGTTTAGATCAGTGAAACAAAATAGCAAAGTAGAGAGCAAGAAGTAAACTAGATTAGGAGTAAACTCACCTTCTTCAGCAGATATACCAAAGACACGGAGTGGGCAAAGACGGTCCTTACATTAAATGGATTTGGGAAAACTGGGAACCCAACTACAGAAAACGGAAATTAGCCTCTTACTTTACAGGGTATGTCAAAGCCAAGTCAAAATAGTTTATAAACTAGACCCAAAAGTTACTAGGGAAAGCAAATGAAAGCTTCTTGCTGTTGCTTTAGGAAATAATATTGTTGGTTTGGGCACCAAGAGTCAATAAAAGCAGCATGGTGAGACTGCATTAGAGGTGAACCTCCCTGCAGAGCCAGGAGTGAAGAGACCACCTACAGGCAGCAGGAAATGCCCGCTTGCCTGCCGTGCCTGTATCTATTAAGAGGTTAGGTCTCAAACATACAAGAAACTCTTGGTAGTAAATTCCCAAATAACCCAATTAAAAACTGAGCCAGTGGTCTGGATGGATACTTCTCAAAAGAGTATGTTCCAGTGAGTGAGGTTTATATGAAAATGTGCTCAGCCTCCCGGCATCAGTGAGATGCAAACCCAAACCACAAGCCGCTCCTGGAATGGTTGGGTGACACTTCCTACACTGTTGGTAGGAATGGAAATTGCTGTAGCTATGGCAGAAACTGTAGAGGCGCCTTAAGATGCTAAAATTAGAGCCATGCAGTGATCCCACAATCCTACTTCTAGATAGTGAAATGGCATTGGTCTCAGATATCTCCATTCCCATGCTTGCCCTAGGGTTATGCACAAGAGCCAAGATAGAGAAACAGCCTACGAGCCTCTTGCTGTGGTGGTTTGGCCCCCACAGGCTTCTCTCCTCATGTGGATGCTGGATTCTCAGTTGGTGGACTCTTACGGAAGTAAAAAGAAATGTGGCTTCGTTGGAAGACGAGGTCACTGGGAGTCTGTCTCCCCCTCTCTGTCTCTCGGACTGCCTTCCTCCTTGTCTGTCTGTCTCTCTCTGTTGTCTGTCTGTCTGTCTTGTGGATAAGATGCAAGCTCTCAGCTACTGGTCCAATGCCATCCTTGCTTGTTGCACTCCCTGTCACGATGATCGCAGACTAACGCTTGCTTCCATGAAACTGTAAGCAAGCTCCAATTAAATGCCTTTTTAAATAAATTGCCTTGGTTATGGTACCCCTTCACAGCAATGGAACAGTCACTGATATAATATATAAATGGATTAAAAAGAATGGCACCCAGTGGAATGGTATTCAACTGTAGAGAATACAGAGAAATACAGAAACCCTTCCATTTGCAAACGATATGGATGGACCTTGAGTTCCTTATGCTGTGTGTGAATCCAGATAGTGTCTGTTGTCAGTTATGTGATAACTCAGCCTAGCCAGAAAGTAGGATGGTGGTTGTCAGACACCAGAGGGGTGTGTGTGTGGGGGGGGGTAAAAGGAGGAGCTGTTGATCAAGGGTGCGATGTTCTGGACATCCACTCCACAGCAGTGCAACTCTAGTGGTAGCATTCAATTGCATGATCAACATTTGCTAACAGGATAGGTGGACAGGATCCTCACAGTGCAAACACCCCCCCCCCTTACAAGATTTATTTATTTTCATGAATTGTGTGCTCTCTTGTGATTTTAAGTGCACCATATGTGTGCAGGTGCCTACAGAGGCCAGAGGAGGACATCAGATGCCCTGGAACTACGGTTGCTGGTGGTTGTGAGCGGCCTGGTGTGCATGTTTACTGATCACTTCACGTCTACTTTTGATCTAGAGGTTTTCATACTAGCACATTAGCAGGCCTCTTGGATGTGTTTACTGAAATATTTTTAGTAACACTGGGCAGACTTAAGTTGTACTTTTAATATATGAGTATGCTGGACATCCCTGAGCTGGGTACTTTTAATATATGAGTGAGTATGCTGGACATCCCTGAGCTGGGTACTTTTAATACATGAG
>JADRCH010000035.1:5805571-5825914 GCA_019843965.1 Rhynchomys soricoides | reverse complement strand
TGACAGATGCTGAGACATCCACATTCATACATGTGTGACTGATTCTGAGAAGTCCACATGTGTACACTGTACATGTATGATGAGTCTGTTTTAGGGAGACTGGGGGATGGGCAAGAGGGGCATGAGTACCTAGGTTTTTCTTTTGACTAATTGAGCCAAACCTTGTGAGCACAATATGGGTCTCCCTGTGTTGCACTGGCTCTTTATTTGCTGGTTTATTTTTGGTTTGCTTTTGGTTTTGAGACAGTGTCTTACTATGTAGCACAGACTGGCTCTGGCCTCCGGGATCCCCATCCCAGCTTCCTGAGCTAGGGGTATAGTTGTGTATACCCGTCAGCCCCAGTGTTCCTTTAACAGGCTTCAGGTAGTGTTTGCTTGTAGCACAGTCTGCATATAAACAACCAGCCTTACTGCAAAAGCACAGTGTGGTGTTAGCTTGGGAAAGTGTGTGGATTGCCTTTGATCTCTTTGTAGTGACACTGGGGTACTGATAATATGAAGACTGGATTAGAAATGGGAACTGTCATGCAGCCTAACAGAATTCCCATTCAGTGTCTCTCCGTAGTTATTAAAAGACTGCTTTTCTTATGACGGGCTGTCTGGCCTTCCTTCCATCCCTCTCTGCTGAGCGCCCACCAGCTTACCTGTAAGAATTATTTATTCCAAAGTTCATTTGTCCTAAGTTTTTGTGAAAGCAAGTTTATTTATGAGCTTTTTGTCTACTGCTTTGTCATTTTCACGACAGCCTTATATTAGGGATGACTGTGGTTAGAACTCAGAAACTTGTGAAATATCAAATGGAGGTGTGAGCTCTGCTCGCTGTCTGTCAGCCCCTGCTTCTTCCCATCAAAGAGTCTCCCCACTTGTGACGTCTCTCTAAAGTCTCAGTCAGGTTTCCTCGGAGAATGGTTGTGTTTTCTGAGGTTTGTTAGTGAGACTTTTCTATCTGACTTAGTTAATCAGATACTTGGTACATTCGTATGTATAAAGACACGTGGCCAGATGTGATCTTTCCGAAGCGTGATCTTCAGGTGTGAGCAAGTCCAGAGCAAATGTAGCTGAACTCATGTACTTGATCTCCAAGTTCCATCACATTTTGAACTTGATAGTTTATAAAAACAGAACGACAACAACAAAACAAAAGGTGGTACCTCATTGAATTTGTTCTCTCATTCACAGGTTTTTGGAAATGCTCCACCAAATACAATGACAGAAAAATTTTCTGACCTTCTGCAGTTCACAACGCAAGTCTCCCGACTCATGGTGACGGAGATTCGGAGGAGAGCTTCAAACAAATCCACAGGTACTTACAGGAGCAGACCTGAGTTGGGGGCAGTCTGCAGAGGGAGCCTGGCCAGTCTGCAGTCGGCCCACCAGGGTTCCCCCCTTCATTCTTGCTTCCTTTCTGTATTTTGATCACAATGAGCTTTTGAAGACTGCTTTACACTCCTGTCCTGACCATGCTCCTCCCCCAAGGACCGCCCTTACCTCAGTTTCCACTGCCAGCCTGGATTGAGTCCTACTTCCAAACTAGTCCTTTGTTTCTCAGCTTCATGAGTGGTGTGTGTGTGTGTGTCTGTGTGTGTTTCTTCCTGTTGCACCATAAGCAACTTCAAGACTGTTCTGTTCAGTGTTTTCAGCTTGACAAAAGCTACAATCACTTGCAATGAGGGAACCTCAGTTGAGAACAGTGTCCTCACTAGACTGACCTATGGGGTGTTTTCTTGGTTAATGATTGATGGGGTGGGGGGGTCAGCTCCCTGAGTGGAGGGCAGGCCGCTCTCTAAAAGGCAATGCCACCCCTGGACCCATGGTCTTGGATGGTACAGGAGAGCAAGCTGAGCAAGCCAATGAAGACATTCCTCCACGGCTCTTGTTTCCATCTCCTGCCTTGAGTTCCTCTGACTTCCCTGGGTGATGGACTCTTGCCTAGAAGCTTAAGAAGAAATGATTTTTTTTTTTTCTTCCACAAGTTGCCTGTGGCCATGGGTTTCATCCCAGCAATAGGAAGTCAGGGGTTAGGCCATTCTGCTGGAGCCCAGGAAGGCAGTCATTGGGCACAATTTGTAGCAAGAATTGGATCAATCCTCCTTTCAACAAAAAGTCCCAGTTGTGGCTGGAACCTCGTACTGTGAGGTCAGAGTAAAGTTGTCTTGTTGAGCCATTTTGTTGGTGATTTTTCTCTTAATGAAAGAAAGATTTCCCAGAGGATCATTCAGACTCTGCTTAGAAGACATACCTGACTTCGAAGTTTGAAAGCCCACAGGAGGGAAGGGGAAGGTTGTGTATGTTTGGTGTTAAGTTTCTGCTTTGTTCTTGTGTACTGGTGATTTTTCTGCTTTACAGATAGCTGCTCCCATCTCTCCCTGAACTCAGCTGGGAGAGAGAAAGCTAGCAGCCCTCAGGACTTCTCTAACGTGTGTACTCATCCCATTGTGAGGGACCAGATCTCACCCTGCTTTCTTCCCAGATGCTCTGTCTGTGTGTAGCATCACAGTGGCCATGGCAGCTCAGACCAGAGCAGTGGCATTTCAGCAAATAGAGTTAAGTACGTGATCTGAGATATTCATCTTAACCCAAGCCCATGATGTAGCCCGTGAAGTAATTAGAATGTCTTTAATTGAGGATTAAGTCCATTCACGTGAGGCGATACTATACGTGATTCAATGAATAGAATTGACACTGAGGTGGCTTTGATTTCGTTTGTACCTGGAAAGTGTCTAATGGAAGAGCCGATTAAAGTGTTTGACCCCATTCCCTCCTGCACCCAAGGTGGGACTGAATCCTCTCTCAGCAAGCACTCTTGTTCTAGTTAATTTTGTCAGAATGGAGATTTGTGATGTAAGATCTGTATGGCTTTGGACAAGTGGCAGGAAGGGAAATTTCTCTGTGATGTTAGCTCCGGTCATTATTTTCTGTCTGGAATTCCATCTGAGATTAGGAACACTTCCCTAGACTTATCAGGCTTATTTCACTGGCTTCTCTGTTGTCATTGTTGATATTCTTTCATACTGAGCTGTCTGTAGGAAGTCATGGAACTAACTACAAATTTATCTTATACTCATAAGACAATCTTTTGGGTGAGATGACAGATGTCTTAAATAGAGAGTGTGTTTCACTCTTAGTTACTACAGTAGTAGTCATGCAAGTATTTTAAGTTTTAATTTTGAAGTGTTTATAGCCCTCACCCCTCCCTGGGACACAAGAAGAATAATACAAGAATGCAATGCGATACAATAATGCACGAATCTCAGTATGCCCTCATTTTCTTTCCCCATTGCCGGCGTCTGATTATTAAGGTGTATGGTTATCATTTTTTGTACGTTTCTGTAATGTTTAGCTTTAACATTTTAAAGCTTATTTAGATTTTCTAAGAGTTCACTGTGTACAGTTACATCTTCAGTGTGCTGTGGATGGCATTGCTATGCTACATGCAGAGAGAGATCCTGCTTCAACCCAGTAGTGCCGTCCCCAGGGGCACCAGGCGGGGATAGAGAGGCTGGTAATGATGGCCCAGTCCTCCAGTGACAGGGTTAGAGACTTGTGGATCCTCACTGACACATCCCAGCCATTCTTTACAACCTGAAAAACAGTGTGCTGGGCTGGGCTGGGCTTCAAGGAGTTCAGAGCAGTCAGGTAATTCTGTCCCCAGGGCGTGCACATGTGGCAGATACAAAGAAGCAAGTGCAGAGGTTGCAGAAATCTGTAACTTAACAGATCTCTTTTTTTCTTTTCTTTCTTTTGTTTCTTTTTTTATTTTTATTTATTTATTTTTTGTTTTTGTTTTTAATATTTTGTTTGGTTGTTTGGGTTTGGTTTTTTGTTTTTGGTTTTGTTTTTGTTTTGTCTTTGGTTTGTTTTTTGTTCTTGGTTTTTGGTTGTTTGTGAGAGAGCCAAGGCTACATAGGGCTTTGTTTCTCCATTAGTAAAATGAGCGCAGTAATACTACTAATTCTACTCACACCGTCATCCTGACATAATTGGAACGGACAGCTCGTTCCTTCAGGGTACTTCACAGAGGGAGGGGGGCAGCGGACATCACTAGTCATTTGTCTTCTGGAACTCACTCGTAGTTTGAGTCTTAAGGTTGTGCACGCGCTTTGCCTAGTTAACCTAATTCAAGCTTCTCTCTCTCTCTCTCCCTCTCTCTCCCTCTCTCTCTCTCTCTCTTCTTCAGTTACTCCTGCTATGCAGTGGGAAGCGTGAGACTGAACACCACTTGTAACTCCAGAGTTGAATCAATGCGTGTCTTCTCTAGTGCTAATAAAACCCTTAGCCATCGTTCAGCCTAGGTTTGTCACTGAGTTGAAACAGACACAATGTTTGTGGCTAGACGTCGTCAGGGCTTTGGTTTTCCACTGAGCTACATCCTTAGCCTGGACAAAAAGTCTTCAAGATGCTATAAATGAAGTTTATGCTTGCGTGGCCTGCTTCCTCGATCAAAGAAAAAGTGGGGGATCCCTTTGACTGTAAATGACAGTTTGTTGAAATAGGCAGGTTAAAGTGAAAATTCTTCTGCACACATTGGTTACATGAGGGATGTAATCCGTTGCTTGTTGCTGCTTAAGATCTTTTTTTGTTTTGTTTTGTTTTTGTTTTTGTTTTTTCAAGACAAGGTTTCTCTGTGTAGCCCTGGCTGTCCTAGAACTCACTCTGTAGACCAGGCTGGCCTTGAACTCAGAAATCTGCCTGCCTCTGCCTCTAGAGTGCTGGGATTAAAAGCATTGCGCCACCACTGCCCGGCCTTTTTTTTTTTTTTTTTTTTTTTTTTTAAATCATTAATTAATTAATTAATTAATTTAATATTTGTGAGTACACTGTAGCTGTCTTCAGACACACCAGAAGAGGGCATCAGATCCCATCACAGATGGTTGTGAACCACCATTTGGTTGCTGGGAATTGAACTCAGGACCTCTGGAAGAGCAGTCAGTTCTGTTAACCACTGAGCCATCTCTCCAGCCTGCTTAAGATCTTATCTTTAGTTACCTGTGTGGGTGTGGTGTGTTTATGCATGTAATTGCAGATGCCTTTGGAGACCAGAAAAAGGCATCTAAACCCACTGGAGTCCCAGGTAGTTGTGAGTCCTCCCATGTGGGTGCTGGGAATTGAGCTCAAGTCCTGTAAGAGCAGCATGTGTAATCAACCACCTGGCTCTCTCTCCGGCCTGATAATTCATTTTACCAGGGGAGTTTGGGATTTCTCCATATCATCCAGCCACAAAGGCATCTACACCTTTTCATCAGTTCGTTTATGTGATTCAAAGCCCGGTACCAATTGCATCACACTCTGGTGTAACTTAGGTCTTTCCTACCTGCTCCGAAAGAGTTGTTGAACAAAGGTGTTGAGGGGACACGGTGAAGGATTATACCGGCTTTGTTCTTTTTGTTTATTTTCACTATTTTATTTATGTGGCATTCCCACAGAGCATGAGTATTGTTACCGTATATAATGCCTGTCCTCTTGTCCCATAGCCCTTTTAAATCGTGAAGAGTCTCTTAATGTTCACTGTCAGACAAAATCTATAAAAACACACCCTTGCCAGGCTTAGCCGTAAGGGTTGAAGCAGAGAGAACAGGGGAGCGAGGCTAGCCGAGGCTGCCCGAGAACCTGTCTCAAAACTAAGACAGACAGAACCAACAAGATGGCTCAGTTGGTAAGAGTCTGACGAAGTAAGTTCAGTCAGTGGAACCTATGGTTGTAGAAAGAGCTCCCAAAGTTGTCTTCTGACTTCTGTGTTCATGCTGTGTAAGGCCTTGCACACGTGTACACACACACACACACCCATAACCATAATAATAATAAACAAATAAAAAACTACTCACCCCTTTCAAGTATAAATGCTTATTATTGTACAGATAAATGTAATAAGCCCAAAATACTAATGGTTTAAAATCAAAAGTGTGTATTTAGTGTTTTGGTTTTAATACCCGGTGTTAGTATCTGACAGTCTTTTGAATAGCAGTAAAAAACCACATTTTACCATTTTCTTTTGAAGTTAATAGCGTTCATTCCAAATGTATTCAAAATCTGTGCGTGTCTTTGGCCTTTGGCCCTCTACACCAGGAAAATGGCCACGCTCTGGCTTGTAAAGTTGATTTAGTTCTTTAAAGCTCTTTTTTTTTCTCCTTTGTGAGTAATACTGGGGACACTGACCAAATCATTTCGTGACCAGTGTTGTTGTCAGGTAGTGTGCCAGCATGCTAGGAGACTAGACATGGTCAGTCTTGAGAGCTACAAGTCGGAGTCTAAAGATGTTGCATGATGAAACTGGAGATGCACAGTTGAAAATAACAGTTCCCAGTTATAAGGAGTGCTTTTGGTCTGCTTTGGTCAGGAGTTAAGCTACCCGAGGACGTGTCTACTTTGCATGTATTTAATTTCTCTGAGGGGAAGAGGCACGTGGTTTCTGTCCATGTAGGTGGCTTCTCTGTAGCCTTGTAAGAAATAGTTGCAATTCAGTTTTTAAAACAATTTTTCAAGCTATAGTTGCTGAAGTAGGTTGCTGAGTGATGGTCTTTTGTCTTTTCTGTATAAGATTGTCTCAAATTTGTGAGATATAAGCTCTTTTCTCCCCTTCCTTAATGTTGAGGAATCTCACTGCCCACAGTGAGTTGGATCTGGGTGACACCCTGACAGCTTTCCTACACTCTAGTTAGGCTGCCCGTCAGCAAGTACTTACTGAGCACACTCTTCATGGCACTGCTGTGCTCAGTCAGTGACCAGGACCACAGTCAAGGCTTAGTGAGGGATCTGTCCCTGTCACACGTGTGCTCTTGAGAAGGTCTAGAGAGCGTAAGTTAATGAGCACAGGAATATAGTCACCGCCCCACCTCTAACTTCTCAGGTATTGGGTTTCTCTTGGCTGCTCTGGTTTTGTTTTTTATTTCATGTATGATGTACATGCACACACACATTGAGACCAGAGGCCAACCTGGGGGTTGTTGTCTGGGTATTGCTCACATTTTATTTTATTTGGGTTTTTTTTTTTTTTTTGGACAAAGTCTCACTGGCCTGCGACTCACCATAGGCTGGGCTGGCCAGTGAGCCCAGGAATCTGTGCCTCCTTCCTCGAAAACCCGGCTTCTTTTGAATTCTTCGACAGTCTTTTACTTGCACGGAATGACATCGAATCACTTCCCATTCCTGTCTCTCTTCCCTTTTCTCTCTCACCCGATGTCTGCTTTCCAACAAGTCCCTCCTGCTTTCGTGTCTGCTCCGTTCCTAACCCACTGGATTTAACTAGGATTGCTCACTTGGGCACAGGAGGGAGGTTGTTTTCTGGTGAGCAGGCAGCTTTTCACTGGGCTTGCTAGTGAAGAGACTGACACCGTATATCCCAGCCACCATCACAGTCTTCCAGGTAAGGGCCCTCCTGAGCCCCTCCCTTCCTGTAAGTGTTGAAGGCCTCAGTCTGATTCAGAACTTCTGCAGGTAACTGCAGCTGCATTAGCCAGAATTATAAGTCCAGTCGCCATGTCCACACACACTCTGTTCTTGCTTTCTTATTTGTTAGCGTGGACTCTGGAGGGCATACTCGGACCCTCCCTCATGCCTGCCAAGCTTGACCAGCCAGACTCTCCAGTAACACCCCCACCCATATTTCTCTTCATTTCTTATAGACTAGACAGCTTGGATTTAAATATGAGTTTACTGTTGGCAAATTACTTATCGTTACCATTTTGTAATTTTTACCAGAAGGGGCTTATTAATAGAAATAACTCATTCAGTTCCGTGAAGACTGAATAAGCTAGAACATGGGTCCTGAAAATGTGCTTATGCAGCTCAGGCCCAGGAAGACAGATGGTCTAATGCTTCCTGTTAAGTTGAACATGCCCAGCACAGCCTCATTGATCAGATCTTAACTGTTATCTAAGCAAACATTCAACTGTTAGGAAAAGAAGACACCTCTGAGGCTTTACATCCTAGTCTGCTTCCTCAGTGTGACGTGTGCTCTGCTGTCTTCCCCCAGTCCTTCAGGGGCCACTGCGATCTCGCAGGTTTTATTCATGCCAGATCTTAACGTTGGTGAACTGCTGGTAAAATCAAGAGGATGTCTAGAGATTTCTCTATTTTCATTTCTCTCTTAAAACGATTTATTGTGCTACATTATACCTGTGTCCACGTTAGGAGACAGCTTGTGGGAGCCGTTTCTCTTCTCCCTCTAGTGAGTTCTGGTAGAATCCAATCATCGTGCTTAGCAACAGGCACTTTTACCTGCTGAGCCATCTTGCCAGTCCCAGCAAGTCTTAAGTCATAACTAACTAAATGGACTTTCTGGTCAGTATTCTTCTAACTTTGCAGTTCTGTGAGTGATGTTTATGCACCTCACTGTTTCCCCAGGCTAGCCTCTCATGTAGTCTGGGTACCCACAGAGTCTCCTGTGGTCACCGAACCTGGCAGCATCTCACTCTTATCCTGTGACTACTGTTGTACCATACATAGAGTACAACGTTAATAGTCTTAAAGTGGAATGCCGTCCTTTGTTCCGTCTTACCCAGGTCAAGTTCAGCTCTCGGCTCGCCTGCCCTGTAATTTCACATTAACTAATCAACATCAGTGCTCCAGACAGCATGTGCTCCTCTGGATGGTGAGAGCATAGCTGCTTGCCTTTCTCTGTGATGTCCAGCTGGACCCTCTGCCCCTCTTTTGTTTGAATGTCTTGTTCCCATTTTCTCGATGGCTTTACCTCCCCAGTCCTTATCTGCGCGTGCTTCCCAGGCTGCTGTAGTTCAGGACTTACCTCCTCCTTCAGTGCTGTTGATGGGTTCATCATGGGCTTTTCCCCAAAGTACCTTCTTACATTTCCATCGTGGAGATATAAGGGTATATAGATACACAAATATATCCATTAAAAGATTGCATTTATTTTTTTTTTCATAGAGAAAAAAATACTGCTGCCATGAAATGTGTGCTTGTGACCTTTTCCCTGGTATGTTTTACAGGTGTTTTAAGTTTATAAGGGATTTCCCTATTTACTGGCTTTTCTTTGGTTTTACAGAAGCTGCAAGTCGGGCCATAGTCCAGTTCCTGGAGATCAATCAGAGTGAAGAAGCCAGTAGAGGCTGGATGCTCCTAACAACAATTAACCTGCTGGCATCCTCTGGTCAGGTGAGTGTGCAGGGTTTGCGTCCAGCAACTGAGCCCCTCTGCGGGATTTCTGGTCTGCGATAATCGTTTCTGGTCTGTGGATTCTGCTTCTGTGCTTCTCAGGACAGCTTCATGATCTGCTGTGTCTTCGGTGTTTTCATTTCATGAGGCATTACATGGCTCAGGCAGCATTTTCATCTTTGTCATGTTGTAATACACATAAACATACCATAGTGGAGCACAGCACGCCGCAGCAAAATGGTGGTCATTCTACTGCTGGCCAGAGGGAAGTGGCCAGCAAGCCCAGCATGCCTGAGTCACACTAGGAAACTTCTGGATTGAAAAATGTACTCGTGTAACCTCATTAGCTAATGAATAAATGACACAGGATATTAATGAGCATTTCTGATTTTTACAAAAAGTAAGGAGTGGGTTCATTTAAGTTTCGAGATGGTGGATGTTTTCCCCTGATTTACTCTGGAGACTACTCTCCGTCTCTCCTGACTCAGCTTCAAGTCTCTGACTCATCTATGCTGAATGCATTCAGGAATGAGCTATTTATTAGCACACCTTACCTTTGTCCTTCGACATTCTCAGGGTACGAAGGCTTTTGCAGTTTTTCTAAAGTCTGGAGTATGGGTACCTATCAGAAGGGAAGCTAATGCTGATGCCTGCTTCCTAAACTCAGTGGACTTAGAATAGAAAGGCCACAGTCATTAGCAATGGCACTTATGATAAAGGTCACCACAGAGTCAGTACCTTTAGCAGCTATAGTCTGACAGCTCACGGCAGCCTGGGCACGGCACTTGGGCCTCTTCCGAGGGACAGCCACGCTTTGTAGCGTACTGTTTCATCTGTGCCCACACATTGTATCAGAGAGCCTGCCGCACCAACTTGTCATGATTTCAGGACTAGAACTATTCACATTTCAGTGTAGAAAGCCCTACACTCCAGACACCCGAGTCCCAGGCCAGCGGAGGTGGCCACTCGCCCCGAGGAACCTTCAAAGAGTCCTGGCATGGACCACCGTTTCAGTGACCATGGCTGAACTAGAAAAGCTCTCAGTTCTGCCTGCTGTTGATGATACCTGTAAATGCCTCTACCTCACAGTACCAAAATTTGGTTTAAAGTGCTATAGCATTATATGCTGTTTAAATGTTAACATTTAAGTGAAACACTTGCAGTCCATACCCTATGTGTTATGGTGGCTTCACTGAAGTGTTCCTGAATGCTAATACTTTCTATAAATGCCTAGGATCATCTTCTCATTGGGAGTGGACTGGGGTACCATTAACACTAGCACTATAGAAACTCACTAAATGTAGATGAGCTACGTCCTTGAATGCCTAGACTAAGAACAGAGCCTAGCATAGAGGCACACACCTATAAACAAGAGGCTGAGGCAGGAGGATGGGAAAGTGTGAGGCCAGCCTAGGCTAGACAGTGAGAGGCTAGCCTGGGCTGTGTAATGAAATCAAGTCTCCAAAACAGCAGAAGAGCCCAGTGTCGCCTTAGTCACTTAAAGGATGACAAATGGGAGATGCCAGTTTAGATACCAAGCTGTATAAGATTAAAGTGAGAAAACCATACTGCTTTGCATAATGGGAAGGGGAAGCTCGTGATGATTTGACTGGAAAATGATGCACTTAAAAAAGCAAATTCAGTGCTGTGTCTTAGGCTCTTCCTTTTGTGAGAGTGCCATTTTCTGCTGGCACCAGTGTGAGACCAAGATGGTGATAGTCCTGACTCTGCATAAGGGAGACTGAGAGACAGTAAACTATTGTGATGTATAGTGATGGGTTACGGTGATGGGCTATGTGTACGTATTAGTGCAGCCCCTCGAAAATAGAAATCCTGGAATTAAACATTTTGAGGTTGAGGGTTAGGTGAAGGAATTGGATTTGGGACCGTTGGAGACACGACCGAGATTTTAACTACCTCTTAGATACCTGGTGTCGTGGGATGGTGAGAAGCAGTGAGCCGAAGCTGGAGAGAACAGAGAGCCTGCAAGAATGGCTGCCATCTGTGTAGCCATGGCTATCGACGTTTTTCTCCCCTCTCCGTCCCCCGCTATTGTGTCGATCAGGCTTCATCTCTCCCTTGACTTTCTGTATGAGTTTCCATATCTGCTCGTTTATGGCCTGTGCTCCTCCAGGCTAATGATTTGAATTTTGCTTCTGAATTCTGCTTCGCTTCTGTTTTGTTGGTAATACTTCACTGGATGTCATCCTTCGGTTTAGGAGAATGTGAGCCCATGCTTATGGATCAAAACCCTCTCAGCTAGCGCTCCCACCTACAGCAGGCTGTGTAAACAGTGACACTCTCTTCATAATGTGAGGACCGTGCTGTACTTGTATCAGCTGTACTGTGTTGGCTCTGAGGAATAAGTCATGGACCTATGAACCTTTTGTTTGTAGAACAAGGAGTCACTATTGTGGTTCACAAGTGTCTGCCATTTTGGGCTCTTGAGTTCTTCAGATACACCGCCATATGAACTGACATTCTGTGTGTCTTTAGGTGGTGTTGTTCTCTACTTATTTGTAATTATCTGTTTCATTCCAGACATTGCTGATCATTCCCATTCCATTCCCAAACATTAGGTTATATGTGCTGCCACTGTCAGTGGGAGTTTGTATCGGAGTTACTCATAGATCTGCAAATGCTCATAGGAGTATGTTCCTTTGAAAGGGAGGGATCCCATGTCTTCACATGCAGCTTTGGAGCTTCCTCACATACCCTGGACACTCAATATATATGTCCGATGAGAAAGCAAATAAGTGAATTGGAAGATACCAGCTCCTCCCATAGCATAACCTCATGCCACGCCGCACCATGGACTTTGTGAATGACATTGTACTTCTTAGCAGTATTGAAACGATTCCTAAAGGCTTGTCTATAATCTCTTCTTGAAAATCTTTGAAAATAATCCATTGTCATTTGAATTGGTGATGGCTCTGTCTCTCAGATGTCCTTCCACCCAGGAATACCCAATGAGAATAAAGATAAAATTGGTAGTACAACAGATACTAATAGCTTAGTGGTTAATAAGTCTATTGACTGACTGATTCATTCATTTATTTTATTTTATTTTATTTTGTACTAGGATGAGACTCAGGGCAAGAATTCTACCCTCAAGTTTATGTCCAGCCCTGTTCTAGTTTTTCTTTTGAGACAGGCTCTCAATAAGTTGACTAGATTGGTTGATTCGTTTTTCTATTGTCCAGATAAACCTTGAACTTGGGAGCCTCCTGTCTCTGCCTTCTGGGTAGCAAGGATTGCATCCTGTGCTACCTGGCTTAGCAGTTTTGTTTTGGTTTTGGTTATTCTGTTTTTGTGTTTTTCTGTTATTTTAACAATTGTATTTACCCTGAGGTGTATGCACAGTTCTGTTCATTTGTGGGAGAGAGGGAGAGAGGAAGAGCAGGAAATTGGGTAGTCTCACTATTTGTTCTGATTAAGTGTGGTTTTCATAAATTCCAGAAGTCTGTATTCTTCGAAACAAGCCGCTTCCTAATAAATAAGTAGCACATTTAATAAATAACTTATGGCATGACCAGCAAACCAGTCTCAACATGTGACTGAAGGGAATTTGTCCAGATGACAAACTGACTGCTGGTCAGTCTGAGGTCGGCTTGAGTTCCCTGCTACCCATAAGCACGGCTGGTAGATCATCCTTCTGTCTGTCCTCAACTGTCCCATCACGGTTGTTCCGTCTGTCTATCTACTCACTTCTGTTGGTTTGTTTTCCAGAAAACCGTGGACTGCATGACAACGATGTCAGTGCCTTCCACCCTGGTTAAATGTCTGTATCTGTTCTTTGACCTTCCACATGTGCCTGAGGCAGGTGGAGGCGCACAGAACGAGCTACCTCTAGCAGAGCGCCGAGGACTACTCCAGAAAGCTTTTGTACAGGTAAGGGAACAAACGATGTTTGCACGCTTGCTTCTGGAGCTGTCTTTAAAATGAGCGAGAGCATGTCCCATCTGGTCTGTTTTGTCTTGTTCTATGTGCTTTAATCAGGTTCTCACAGTATAGACCGGGCTGACCTCAGACCCACAGCCCCCTGTCTCAGCTCCCACATGCTGAGGTTCTAGGAGCGAGCACATCCCATACTTGGTTGGTTCTTCTGCTTTTCATGGGTTCTCGTACTGTTTATTATGATATGGCTTTTCCTCATAATTACATTTCCATGTAAACACGGAAGGACTATGGAAATACTTTCCTGGGGCGTTTGGTGTTAGGTGTTGCCGCATTTGTTCCTAGTAACAGATCCAGCTGTTAACATTACACCTGAAGTATCAGTAATGTCTCTAAAATTCAATTGCTAAGGAAAATCATTCATTTATCATACTGAGATTTGGGAAATATGCCTTATATTGACAAGGTCTGTGTAGTTTCTGTTTATATATAGGATTCTTGGAGCTTGTAAATATTGAACTTAGAAAACATTCTCAATTATACTGGCTCCTGCCACCTCCCACTGGCTCCTGCCACCTCCCATTGGCTATGGCCACCTCCCACTGGCTCCTGCCACCTCCCACTGGCTACAGCCACCTCCCACTGGCTCCTGCCGCCTCCCACTTGCTACGGCCACCCTTTGCACTTTGGAAAGCCCCTTTCTATCACTGCCACTGTTCTTTTGTAGGACAGTGGGTAAACAAAGGTTTAAAAGATCTTTCTAAAGTGGCCAGGTAATACAAGTACCCTGTATGGTGTTCTTTTGTGGGGGGGAATTTTTTTTTTGAACAATCAACCCACAACCATTAAGAATATAGTGTGTCCATGGACCTAATATAATTTTTAAAAAACCAATTTTATTTCAAAAAGGCAAATACTGAATGTTAAAATCACCAAAAGTTCTACAGTTCCATTGCACAGCAGTGCATGTAATTAGCACTACAGACCATCATGTCCTGTGCTAAAGATGATCAACTTGGTGACGTTTTTTAAAAACCTCAACAAATGGTAACCCAATAGTAAACTTTGGAGGATGTAGCTTTCCCACCTACAGAGTGACCTCCAGAGTGACCTCCAGAGTGACCTCCAGAGTGACCGGAATGTATGCATAAAGCCTTTTGAGTTTGGAGCTGCGGGGCTCTGCTTACCACAGGCTAGACTTTAAGAGAGGCTTGCTGCTATTGCCACTAGATCAGAGGCTGGCTAGAGAGGCCAGTGACTCTGCTGGATGAGGCCGCATGGCTGTAGAGGATGGTGGCCCGTGTGCCGCAGGTATGGAGTCTGCATCGTGAGAATGGTTGCCTTGAAAAAAGGTGCCACTGCAGCAAGGACAAAAGGACAGCTGGACAAAGGGACCACCCAACTGAACACCAACTCAGTTAATATTTGGGAGACCTAGAGATGTAGCTCAGTTGGTAGGTAGAGTGCTTGTCTTGTGGGCAACAAGTCCTGGGTTCAGCCCCCTCTCCCCGCACTGTGTGGTGATGCACAACTGTCATCCTAGAAGCAGGAGGGATGGGGCCAAATCTTCAGGATCAGACTGTACCACTGGGTTCAAAGCCACTTGTGCTAGATGAAACCCTGCTCAAAAAATAACCCAAACAAACAAGAAAATCTTTGAACACTTGGTTCAGCGCATGTGCTTGAACTAACAGTTAACACTTTGTCTCATGTAACTTGAGAAACTGCCTAACTTCAGAGCCTTCACTCTTCTCCAGAATGGTTATATTAGCAGTTGGCAGATGTTGAGGATTAAGTGAAAGGATTCCTCACTCAGAATTAACGATGCTGGGAGATCTTGCTGATGAGTGTAGTTGGCTAACATTGGCCCCATTTCAGTGAAGCCTTTCTTTTAAAAAATTAGCTGAGACCCTAAGCTGCAGTGGAAGCTGACTTTCTAATTCTAGCATCTACATAAGCATAAGTCACGTTATCTTTAAGAACTTAATTAATGCCCAGTGTTGGAAAGCAGTGGGTGGTGACACCAAATTAGCACAGGGCACATGTTAATGCGTTACAGTTGTTGAGTGTTAAGGTGCAAAGGAAAGCTTCAACCAGACTCCCCCTTTAGATTGTGGGATCTGATGTCATGTGAATGACCCACAGCAGGAACCCATGGCGGAACCCCGCCCTCTCGCACCCATGGCGAGGACCCTGTCCCTTGTCCCCTCCCACTCGTGGTGAGGATCCTGTTCTCTTCCTGTCCAGTGCTCCTTCACTGCTCCAGTCCCTTTGTTTCCTGCCATCCCAGGCTACACACCCTGTCTATTATTTTGCTCAGGAAACTAATTGAGACAGTTTATTAAATGTTTTAAGCTAGATGCACTCCACGTTTGCGTTCTATGACAGATGGTTGCTGCTTCGTGCAGGCATTCCCTGTCTGGTTGGTGTGAGCAGTCCTTCCTCCACCACACTTGGTTGCCCTTTGTAAAGCCCTACACGGAGAAGCACTGTGGGGGAGGAGAGGCAGGAGCATTCTACTGCACTTCCTGCCCGTGGGAAAGGATTGGGCTAAATGATTTGCAAAAGTCATTTTGACAATAATGTTGGGAGCCAATTATCTTAGGGCCCAGTGGTGAAGGAATCATCAAATCTAGTTGACTTTGAGAGTGGGGTTTTAGTGTGGATTTTATTCCCCAGTTTTTACTATTTTGGTTTGTTTTCTGTTGTGAATTAGAGGGATGGCATCTGTCCTTCTAATCGCATAAGGCAGCACCACAAGCAGAAACAAACAGAGCTGACACATCCTCTTTGTGCAGTCTCTCCATGCTGTGTTTGCTTGGCAAAGGATGCATGCACACATCCGTGGGTGCCCTGCACACAGGAGTTCCTCCAGATCTTTGTAGAGAAGGTGCCTATGTCTGCTCACCATGAAAGCCTTTCCCCGCTCACTCCCCAGTCCTCCTCTCTTCCTGTGGGGTTTAGGAGTAGGCCTAGGAGACTGTAGCTTTGCAGGCATGGTATTCCACCTACTTCCTTTCTTTAGTTCATTTAGCGACATTCTTACTGCCCTCTAGACACCCACATTTCATGTAGAATGTTTTTAAGCTGATGGAATGGTTTTGTAGTATTTTATACCTCAAAAAAGTATTTAGAGGGGGAAGTTTAACACCGAGAAGTTAACTATTCCTGACATCGAACTTAACTATTCCTGACATCGAACTTGGGTCACAGGAAAGAGACCATTAAGGGCAAAATCTATTTGGTTTTCTTTTGTGGAACAGACCCAAGTGCAGCAAAGCATGGAGCTAGCTAGAGTGGGCTCGGAGGTCACGGTTAGGTCTTCATGTCTGGAGCTGGTGGTCTAGAGTGGGCTCGGAGGTCACGGTTAGGTCTTCATGTCTAGAGTGGTGGTTCTCAGCCTTCCTAATGCTGCAACCCTTTGATGCAGTTCCTCGGGTTGTGGTGACCCCAACCATAAAGTGTTCTTCTTGTTGTTGATAACTTCATCATTATAATGTTGCTACTGTTACAATTTGTAACATAAAGATCTGTGTTTTCCAATGGTTTTAGGTGACCCCCAAAGAGGTCATGACCCACAGGTTGAGAACCTCTGGTCTAGAGTCTTCCATTGAAAGCAAGATTTCAGGAAGTTTCTGTTAATTAGATGTAATTAAAGATACTTTCAAATCATGATTTATGCTATTTGAACATCTCCTCCTTGTATATAAAATGGAATCAATTTTGTGCTCACTTTACTTCAGCTATTTTGTCAGTGCCTTTTAAAGTAGAAAATTATATTTTTACCAGTGCAAATAAAGAACTAAATTAGAAGGTTAAAACTGCCAGTTGTGGTGGTGTACACCTTTAATTGCACTACTGCAGAAGCAAAGGCAGGAGGATCTCTGTGAGTTCCAGGCCAACTTAGACTACATACTGAGTTTCAGGACAGCCAAAGCTATATGGAGAACCCTGTCTCAAAAAAACCAAAAGAGAGAGAGCACACTAACATACTAATCATAAAATGCTGTGCTTTATTGGCTGCCGTTTTGTGCTGATTCATGGTGAATCATTCAAAGATATAAAGAAGACTGGATAGTGATTATTTTTTTAAGGGAACTCTCTTTAACATATACACAACCCTTTGTAACTTTGTAGATGTCTTTGTAACATTCCTTAGAGCAGAGATCCTGATGTCTTGACCGCCCAGCATCCTTTCTGAAGCTGAGTGATGTCTGGTCTCAAGGTTTCCGTCCTGCCTGCTGTCATGTTTCTGTATTGCACTTTCTCCTTTTCTTTACGTTTAGATCTTAGTAAAACTCTGCAGTTTCGTGTCTCCGGCGGAGGAGCTGGCCCAGAAGGATGACCTACAGCTTTTATTCAGTGCAATAACCTCCTGGTGCCCCCCCTATAACCTGCCGTGGAGGAAGAGCGCGGGGGAGGTCCTCATGACCATCTCCCGCCACGGGCTGAGCGTAAACGTGGTGAAGTACATTCACGGTGAGGACCACACCTTCTTCCTTCTTTCTCTTGTCATCTCTAGGCTGCCCAAAGATTGGCCTTTCAATGAACCAATTACGCATAAAATTTGACAGATCTGGTTTGGCCAAGGCAGGGAAGTGGAGAATTCAGGGCTCATCACTGCCACAAAGTGAATTTCTGCCCAATCGGATGACCTAGTGAGACCCTTTCCCAAAGTGAAAGGAAGGTAAAGCCTAAGGCAACTCAGCCGTGGACTACCTGACCAGGCTGTGAGAGGATGTGTTCAGGCTTCAGGATTTCGTATTCCAGATACCGACATAAAGAAATTTGCCAGGAGGAAGAGATTATTTGGTGTGTTGGGTCTTTCCAATGCAAGACATTTTCTTCAGTTCCACATAATGGGTGTAATCAAGCTAAAATTACTTCCCTGTTGTGTGATTGTTCAATTTTAATTTGGTGTAGGTTATCATTGACGAATTATTCTTCTACCAAAAAAAGCAAGTATTTTCAAGTGCTATAATTGAAAGGACCAGGATTGGCGCAGGACACCTTGAGATCAAGTTTTCAACACTAATGAGATTTATTTGCCCCAGAGGGACAAAGGGCAGGGGGTGAGAGACAAAGACAGGAGATAGAGGATGAGGGAGAAGGGAAGGGATATTTGCCCCTGCCTCTGGATAGAAAGGAGACAGGTGGCCCATAGGCAAATAAATGGTGGTTTATAACGGGGAAAAAGAAGCCCTGTGTTAGGATGAATGTTTAATTTTGATTGGCCATGTTAATTAGGTAAGCCAAAGGAAGCTTTTGATTGCTGGGCTTCAGTACTTTCAGAGCTGGACTCTGAAGTAAGCCTTAGGAACTAGCCAATAAGGAATAGACTTTGGGGGCTAGCTTCAGGAATGGAATCTAACGTTCTTAGCAAGGCAGAGGGGACGGGGGACGGGCGAGACCTGCCAGAGCCAGGTTTGCCATGCTGGGACCTTCTAGAACTCTTCAGTTGTTGCCAGTGTTTCTGAAGATATTTCATAAATACCCAGGTATTCATTCTGATTCAAAATAGATAAAATAGGTGGACTTTTTAAAAAAAAAAAATCAGTATTAAAGAGAATTATCTGCTTAATATATTCATAGTAACATCTGTCCTTTGAGATGCTTATGTGAGTGGTAATTGCTGGATTACTTATTTTGCATGGATATACATACAAGCTAAAGTGTCCTGAAATTTTTGAATTAACTAATTCAACTACTTATTCCCTTCTACATGTGGGAAACCTAGTATATCAGTAAAAAAGATCAAAAATGATTTGGCAGTGAACAGTGATTTAGATTTGGTTTAATAATGACATCAACATGTGATGTAAGATCTTTGATGAGAGTCAACTTGTTCTCAACACACTCCTGTGTCATCCTTTGTTACTGCTGAGAATCTGCCCATGAGTCTGAAACTCTGCCCTTACAATAACGAACATTTATTTACCTTGTACCGCGTTACACATGCATTAAAACTTGATGCTTCATTAAGCACCTTTTTCTCAAGCAATGGACATAAGTAATCATACTTAATTTTTATTCTTACAGAAAAAGAATGTTTGTCTACATGTGTTCAGAATATGCAGCAATCAGATGACCTGTCTCCCCTCGAAATTGTTGAAATGTTTGCTGGACTTTCTTGTTTCCTCAAAGACTCCAGTGATGTTTCCCAAACACTTCTGGATGATTTTCGGATATGGCAGGGATATAATTTTCTTTGTGACCTCTTGCTCAGGTAAACCCCACAACTTAAGGATACATTTTACATTTCGATGGAAACCATGGGATAATCAGAAGGAGTCAGCGAGCACCCTCTTAGCGCACTCTCAGGTGTCTGTTGGCCTCGCTTCCCTTTCATTTCTAGTTTCTATCAGAAGACAGGAGGTGAGTTTTGAATGAGCCAGTCACATGTATAGCACTGTACTCAATCTAGACTTAGACAGGAGAGTGGAGTCGCCTTTGTCCCGGGAACCAGAGAAATGGCCTGAGACCCAGTTAGCCTGGCTCTCAAGTGTGAACTCTTCTTGATTAGGGTTTTGCTTTTCCTCATTTTATGGCACTTGCTAGTGTGTGTGTGTGTCCGTAAGAGAGAGTTTGATTTGTTTAGTTTTATTTCATTTGTTCACGGCCTCTTTATTGGTATATATAACTTCTGGCTATTTTTATTGTTAATGGCAAGAATGACTATGTAGAGACTGTACAAATGTGTACATAAGACAAATTAGTCATTGCTGGATGCTTTGCCTCCTTTTCCAGATCCAATACTACACATGGAAAATGGCAGACACTGTAGCATCCGCCTCACTAGCTGTCCCTTGGATGCTCTAACATTTGCCGTTTTACAAGACGGCACTAATCTGTAAACTTCCTTCCTGCGATAACAGTATTCTATTTGCTGTTGGCCAGTAGCAGTGTCTCTGCACATACGTACCCATCTGAGAGAAGGCGTGTGAGCATCGACACCAGCTAGTAATTGGTGCATTCCTTTAGAGCGTAGGTCCGTAATGGCACGATCCAATCTTTGATCTGTGGTGAGAGGATAGGACTCTCCGTAGGGAGGAAGTCCGTTAGCATATCAGCTGCCAACGCACTGGTTGACTCTGAATGATATCAGAAGCAAGTTTCTGGAGGAGAGCTTCTGCAGACACGGGGTGTATATTCAACTGTTAATTGGGACAGAAGCAGGAGGCTATTCCATTGTGAATATGGTAGGGAGGTGAGCAGCGTAGAGACTGACTTTAGTTGAAAACCATTTGAGAGACCACAGATGCATCCTCCCCCGGCTTTAGTGAGAGACCACAGATGCATGCTCCCCTGGCTTTAGTGAGAGACCACAGATGCATGCTC
>JADRCH010000035.1:5777587-5790438 GCA_019843965.1 Rhynchomys soricoides | reverse complement strand
AGGACGGATCTGGAGTGTTGGTGTCACAAGAACAGAAACATAGGTCAACAGATGTCAGGCCACAGATTAGGACAAAATAACAACATGGTTGGATGCATTTGGGGAATTGGGATTTCCTGGGTTTAAGCCCTACCTTGGCCATTCATTTAACTCGGTGTAGAAACCTTGATAACTTTTTAAAACATGGCCTTAGTTCCCACCTGATGATGATGGTGACGGTTGAACAGCCGTTTTGAAAATCTAAAATCTAAAAGAACTCCAAACTCTAAAACTTAGAAAACATTTCGTGTTTGCGTGCATATATGCCCGTGGACCACGTACCCATGAGGCCAAAAGAGGAAGGAGGTCGGATCCCCTGGTTACAGACAGCTGGGACTCCCCCATGTAGCTCTGGGAACTGAACCTGGGTCCTCTGCAAGAGCAGCCAGTGCTCATAATTGCTGAGTCATCACTCCAGCCTCAAATCCTAGAGCTTCCTGATATGCCGCCCCATGTAGAGACTCCCTCATGGTAGTGCTCTGTGTCATACCTAGAAGTAATTAAGCACACCACACACACTGTTGAGCAAGTAAAGAAGGGCGTGTGTGAGGGTACCTAGTGCTAGTGCCTTGCACACTTAATTGGCCGATTAAATATCAGGTGGTATTAACTGGGTGACAGGCAGCAGCTTGATGGGATGTTGCTTTCACTTTGGTTATTAGGTCATTTGGCTGACCTGGGGTGGGGCCTCGCCCCCCCACCCCCATCCCCGGCCTCAGGTTCTAATCCTTGCTAGAGAGACTTCTAAGCACTCGACCCTGAGAAACTGTGTCTGATTCAGAGCTCTCAGGTCTCGGCTGCCCTTCCTCATCTTCCCCCTTAGAATACCCCACCTGCTAATCCATTTAGGCAGTCACAAGCTTTTGTGATCATTTGATGTCAAACTATGTATTTTACTTTAGTGAATACAACCGTTCTGTTAAGTACCTGAATTCATTGATTATCTTAAATAAAGTGAAGGGTTTTTTAGCCATTGTTTGGATCCAGTCTTATAAAAAGAACTGTGTGATGATACTACCTGAAATTTATTCTGTATGAAGAATGTGGTTTTCCTTCTCTCCCCCCTGCAGGCCCTGCTGTCTGTCCTTCGAGAAAGCCACCGTTCAAGAACAGTCTTTAGGAAAGTTGGCGGGTTTGTGTACATCACATCCTTGCTTGTTGCTATGGAGAGGTCTTTGAGCTCTCCTCCCAAGAATGGCTGGGAGAAAGTGAACCAGAATCAGGTGTTTGAGCTTCTGCACACTGTGTTCTGCACGCTGACTGCGGCCCTGCGCTACGAGCCAGCCAACTCTCACTTCTTCAAGACCGAGATCCAGTATGAAAAGCTAGCGGATGCGGTCCGGTTCCTCGGCTGCTTCTCAGACCTCAGGAAAATAAGTGCGGTGAACGTCTTCCCCTCAAACACTCAGCCTTTCCAGAGACTGCTGGAGGAAGGGGCGGTGTCAGTGGAGTCCGTGTCACCAACCCTGCGGCACTGCAGTAAACTTTTCGTCTATCTCTACAAAGTGGCCACAGATTCGTTTGACAGGTACGGGTCTGCTTTGCCTTCTGAATTGCAGGGTGTGCTCAGCAACAGCCTCAGCATTAGACTCTGGTTAACTGGAAGGAACGTGAAAACTGGTGAATCTTCTATTTACTTGAGGTCTGTCACTCCACTCGGTACCCTTCCTGTTGTCCAGATGTTGAGTTTGCAGCTCAGGAGCCTGTGTTTGAGTCAATGCACGTTCAGTGAGCACCTGTTGCACTTAATGGAACAGCATCTAGGATGTTCTCCTTTTTGCCAAGCTTATAGTTCCTTACTGTCAGAGAGCACTAGGTGCCTGTGGACGTGTTCATCCTGGTCATCAGCCGGAGAGCATGGTTACTAGAATACATTCTGCCAGGCCATGGCAGATAGTCTGTCACACTCCATATTTCATAGTCCTTGAAAGATGGCACGCCTCCCTGAGGGACATGTGGTCCTGGAGGCGTCCCAGGCTAGAGTCCATCAGAATGGCTTACCTAGTCCTTCAGGTAACAAGTGCTGGCTGGGGAGCTGCTGCATGCCAGGCCGCTGTGCATTTGGGCCCTGAGGCATTAGCTCTGTGTACTGCCGTCTGGGCCCCGGTCATTGATCACTGATAATGTACACAGAAATATTTGCAGTGTAAGGTGACGCATTCTGTGATGGAGAAATTCAGGTTCTGCCCAGGAGAGCAAGGTTAGCCAGGGTCACTTATTTTCATCGCTTTGATCATAGTTTCAGTTAATTTTCTACTTTGAAAATAATGTAGTTGTGTTCTGGTTTCTCTAGCTTGAGCATTCTCATTTTTAGTAGTCTATAGTTTTCTGTCATATAAGTGATTTTTTTTTTCCCATGTCAACCATATATAGACCAAGTAACAGGTGATACTCTGAATTGTTTCTTGTTTCTCATCTTGAGGTAATTACTAGCTTACGGGAAGCAGGATGTTGTATTGTACCAATGTACTACAGTGCTAAGGGGTCTAATGTGTGGAGACTGCTTCTTAACTCCTCTTGGCTGCTGACCCAGTTAATACCCCTTAGCTTTAGGTGTGTCTGTTTAACAAGATCCGTGTTAACACTGGTAGGATTGGCTTCTGCCCCCCGCAGCCTTTCCTGTTTTAGTCGGTGCGTGTGTTGTGCTTGCGGTCCCCGCTCCTGCACAATATAAAAGATGTTTCTCATGACCCTGACCCCGAGTCTCCCATGAAACTAACCAGCTGCTGGCGGTGCTCTCTCCTAACCTCTAACCCATGTCTGTTTTGTCATCTGTAGTCATGCAGAGCAGATCCCTCCTTGCCTGACAAGCGAGTCTTCTCTCCCCTCTCCCTGGGGAACACCAGCTTTGTCCAGGAAAAGGTACTGATCTTACATGAGAAGTCGATCCTCATTGCTGTGGGTGTCCTGGGCCTGCTTATGTGCTGATGGAGTGACTGTGCTTTGGGGCACAGGGCTCTTGTTTAGGTTTGCTTTGGGGCCTTAAAAAAATGATACTTTTCAGGTCTTGAGATTACTAGTTTCCCTAGAGTATATTGATAGAAATAAACTGTGTTTCTTCTACAGGAATATGGGGACATGTAGAATTTTTCATTTATCTTTATTATGTAGTTTTCCATATTATTCTTATCTGTAGGTGGATATTGTCCTTGGGAGGGGCAACAGCTCAGTGGTAGAGTGCTGGCTGCACAAGTCTGGAGACCTGAGTTCAGATCCCCAGAACTCTTGTAAAGCAGGTGTCTGTGATCCCAGTGCTTAGAGGGGAGATAAAGAAGAGCGATGACAGGAGACTGTCCAGAGAGTTGGGGGCCACTAGCTTAGCTCACACTGTGGTAAACAGAGGGAGACCCTGTCTCAAACAAGGGGGATGCAAGGACAGCTGCCTGAGGGTGCACTCTGACCTCCCCACACATCACCTGGGTACACACCTCTGCTCCTTCGACAGAAGCTTGTCCGATCATAACATTGCTTCTTTGAGACCACTGTCCTACTCTGCAGAGGGTGCTCAAGCTAACTGCTGCCCTCCTTGGGTGCGGGAATAACTGTTCCCCTTAAAGATACGAAACCAGGGCGGTCTTAGTGCTTCGTAAGTAGGCCGCTTTCCCTTTTCTCCTTAGGTATTGTTGGGGTCATTCTTGGTTTTACTGTTACTGCAAAGTGAACTTCCTAGGCCGGGAATGTTCATTCTCTCAGTCAGCTTTAACCAGTTGAAGTATGAAGCAGTTACAGAGCTGCATCAACTCGTACGTTTCGAAAAAAAAGGAAGAAAAAACAAAAAACAAAAAAAAACAAACCCTGAGGTTTTGACTTTCATATCTTCCATGAAAATGTATAAGCTGGTCTAGTTTATCAAACATCTAAGTTTTATAAATTAAAAAAGAAAAGAAAGAAAGACTATCAAGCCAGCAGTTGATTGGCCGAGAACAGTTAAGGTCCACTTCAGAGTCTGTGTATGATCTGCACCTAACGTGATCAATCTGTGCGGCTGGCACTGCATGCTTCTGTCTGTCCTCAGCTGTCCTGGGGTTTGTGAGGAATGAGTCTGAAAATCTGTCATGTTGTAGTCTTCACTCCAATGACAGTTCAGATCACAAAACAGATATTATGGTGGATAATGGATCTACAGTGTCATCCATTGAGTGTTTTATTTCTGTGTCAGTAAGTTTAAAAAGCCTCAGATTGGAAATCTGGCTTGTATGGAATGCATAAGCGCTTTCTCATCTTATTGCCTGGCAGGTAAAGCCTGAGAACCACCTATATTGTATAGGGTATGATAACCTGGGTGAGGGGTGTGCTTAGAGTAGAAGCAAATCGTACCCCATTTGATCTATGAAAGTTGAGCACTTGGAATTGGCTCACCAGGGGGTTTGGGACCTAATCCCCTGGGGGTACCTAGGGCCAACTAGACCCTACATAGTGACAGGCATTGGGATGTGAGGATACTTTTTAATTTTTGTCTTAAATTTATACTGGGGTTTATATCTCATTACAATTAATCATGAGTAGCATTAACTAAATTTAGAGTTGTTCATCATATCTGTACCCTCAAATAACTTTGTGTGTGTGTGTGTGTGTGAGATACTGTAAGTAAAAGACAGGGCTCTGTGCATGTCAAATTATTGTCTCTTAAAGCACTGAACCTAATTCAACAAGCTGTAAATTAGATAACCTTAATTTAACCCCATGGCTTTCTGTTGCAAATTGAGTGTGGTAAAAGACATGTAAGTTGTGAACATTACTGTGTTTATGATCGCAAAAACATTAGTAAATGTTAGAGAAAGAATTATATTCATGAGGTAGTTGAGACTACTAAAACTCCTGGCTTTAAAACGGCCACCCCCTAAATGACAGAGGCCTATAGTTTACTGTCCCTAAAGATTTAGTCCTTTTGTATATTCACTGAAACTCGGAAAGTAGAAGTTGGCAGCCGAAGGGATGTATGTCCTTTAAAAATGTCCTGGGAACGTGGCTTATTTAAATGACAAAGAGGAACCGGCTCTGTATGGAGTTCAGTGTTTAAATCAGACATGTCAGAAATGGCTTCTCGTTGTTTGCAGTGCAGCTGTCTGTAGAGATACTGGGGATTTGACTCAAGGGAACGGTGTCACTCAGGCAGCAACATGTGTGTAAGGAGCCCCAATCCCCATGCATCCTCCCCCAGTCTACTGCCAATGCCACCTGACCTTGTCCATGCTAAAATCAACGTGGCCCAACCCGGACTGCTCAAGATTGATGACGGCCACTTTGACAAGCTAGGGAAGCATGCTGCCACTGAGCAGCGTCCCCAGCCCCTACACCGACAGTTACAGGTACCATTTAGGTCAGGCCACCCCCCTCCTGAGCTACAATCAAACAAATAATACAGCATATTTATACACATGTCCAAATATAGTAGGCTTTGAAATTAGAATTGTAGTCTTCCAGTCACATTATTTCCAGAACTCCTCAACAAATGACATCAGCTCATGGGCATCTCTTCCTCTTGGCAGCGCAGACTGGGTTTGCTGGTGAATGACAGACCAGCCTTGTATTATGTTTGCAGGATCTGTGGAACATTCTGACACTGATGAAGTCTGCACTTGTGACCCTTGTCTTACATGAAAAACCTGGATTCGTCTCTGTGTTTAAAATAGGAAGAACTAGCCAGCCTGGAGTAAAAAATGTGACTTTTTCATTGTTTACAATTTAAGAGGACGACTAGGACAAAGCTTACAGTTGAGCAATATTGAGGGGGAAGCAAGCCACGAAATAGTAAAAGTATTCAAACTAGATCTGTGTGGGGAGAGACTGCAGCCACTGGTTACTGCACACAACTTTGTGCAGTACCTAATACAACAAGCGTAGACTGTTTGTGTATTACCAAAGCAGGAATGAAACTTAACTGGATGAGAATTTAAGCTGGAATATTAAGTATCAATTTTTAGTAATTACAGATGACTACGGCCGTCACGTTAGCTGATACTTGAAATGTCATCTTAGTCCCTTTTCAAACAGGCCTTGCTTATGAATTAACTATTTAATAAGCTTGCCATAATCCATTATTAAAAGTCGGTCACAGGTATTACTTGGTGAGAGCTCTTGCTGTACAGCTGTCCTATAAAGTGCACCTAATTTTAGTTAATAAAAAGCCCTCGTTTATGTTTTAACAAGGTGTGCTGTTACTCTGGTTTGAAAACCATCTGATTCTGACATTATTGTCATTTGTGAAGTTTGCCACTATGATATTTATGAAGAGTTTAATTTCTAAGCACTCAACAGTATCATCCTGAGTGTGACCACTATTCAACTTAAAATGTGAGTTCAACTATTAACTCGGAAATAGGTTTCAAAGAATGGAAAGTGTGTAAAACGTATAACTGATGAAATCTGTTTGCATCAAATTTGGCTGGCTTTTTTGTTTACAATAGAAAGTACTTTCTGTGGAGTTTTTTAATTTCAGTAGCTGGGGACCTCAGCGATGCTGTAGAAAAAAATATAAACTTTTTTTAAAAATATAGATGGATGATAGTATTTTAAGGAACAAAGAGAACAAATACAAGTCAGGAACCATTAGTAAGATGTGCTTAGAATTTTTCTTTAGAATTATTAAGTATGAGTCCACTGCACTGCCTGGTGCCTATAGTGGCCACAAGAGACTGAGAGATCCTTGCAGCTGCAGTTACAGATACTTGTAAGCTGGCACAAGGATGCTGGGAACTGAACTGGGGCTCGCTGCAAGAGCCAACCTTCCAGCCCTTGGATCTTTCTTGATAGGTTTAGAAGTCACATTTTTTTCTGAATGCAAACCAGCCAAATCCAGATAGCGAAGCCATGAATTGGGTACAGGATTGCTGACTTAAACAATCGAAGAGAATACGTGTGAAGCTGAATGCTTTCCTTTGTACAGAGGACAGTTTGTCTGAGAACATGGCAGTGCCAGATCTTTTACGAACTCACTGATGTAAGGCATCTGTTTCCAAGCTGCTCCTGACTGCAAAGCTAGAGCATCTCAGAGCTCTGCTGGGATCAGGCTGAGACCCACTTACTGGAGCATGAGCACGCACAGGCTGTGGCTACCGCACCTTCTCCTGGGTTCTTACAAAGTGTGCACTTTCCTGAACTGTAGAAGAGAGTAATGTGAGGTAGACAGGAGAGACCATTGAGGGAAGGGGAGGTGCCTGCTCAGGGAATGGCTTGACTGTTAGAAATGTGTATGAAACACGCTTTCTCAATAACAAAGGCTGAATGCTTTCGGGAATAGTGCAGAGGTGCCCAGACTACGAATGTAGCTCTAGATAAACCAAAGGCTTCTCAGTTAAACCAACACTCGCTCAGTTGCTTCTGCTAGGGAAGACCACTTACATCTTTTTAGCCCAGGATTCTGCTGCCCTTGGGTCAAGAGAAGATCAAAACCACATGGGTAGCTTCAAAGGAGTCTCATTGAGTGATTCAGTTTAGTCAGATATTTTCTAAACTGTTATCTTCTTGGAGTTTTTGAATCAGTCATTCACCTGTTTTTAAAAAATATCTTCCGGTACAAGTACCAACGTTTAATGAAACAGCCCAAAGAGTATACAGTACAGATGGTAGGAGCCAGGAATTGATCAGCTGTCTCCAGGTAACTTGGTTAGTGGTGATACATTGTTTTGCTTTTATGAATGTCTCACCCAACAGGTATTTTGTTACTCTCTGAATTTCAAGGTTTTTGCATATCAGTGATGAAAAGTAACAGGAGATGAAGAAAATGAACAATGAATGTGGTTTTGCACAGATTCTAAATAAGCCTTTTTCCCCCCCTAGGCATGCATTTCATTGCATTTCAACTCCCCCTGTGTATCCTGCGAAAAACGTCACTGACCTGAAACTTCAGGTGACAAGCTCACCTCTGCAGAGCTCCGATGCAGTCATCATCCACCCAGGAGCCATGTTAGCCATGCTTGACCTGCTGGCCTCTGTGGGCTCAGTGACACAGCCAGAAGTAAGCCGCGTCACGGTAGCTCTCTATTTAGTGAATGAAAGGCCAGTGTGTTTACCTGAGGAATAAGGACCAGGAGGAGCATACAATGTAGCTGGCCCGTTACATTGACAATAGGAGGTCCCCATTGAGCCAGGCCTTCCAGATACCCAATCTGGTTTTGAATACAGTAGGGCCCCCATGGGTTGCTTCTGGTCTAAGACTCTTTCCCCTGTGAGCACTGCTCAGTGCTGGAAATGGCTCAGAGGTGATACAGAAGGAAATGTGCCTACAAACACCACAGTGAGCTTCTTGATCTCTGTTGTGGAACACTCAGAAGTTTGGGGTGCTTACAGCTGGAGGTGACTATTGTTAAAATGTTATGATTTTTAAGCCCCAAAATGTCACAAATGTGAATGACCAACTTCCTTAAAGCTGTCTATCCACCACCATGAAAAAGACTGTACACTCCATATATGGTGGCTCACAGTTTTAATCCCAGTACTTGGAAGGCAAAGGCAGGCAGGCCATTCTCTAAGTTCAAGGCCAGCCTGGTCTGCATCTTAAGTTCCTGGTTACATAGTGAAGCCCTGTCTTCAAAAGAAAAGGGGGCTCTACCCCTGCAGTTTCTATGATGTGAATATGTTTTCATGTAACATGTCTCATGTTAGAAGTGGTGCTTCCTGTGGGAAGAACCTGTGTCGCTAAGGATGCCCTGGTGACACACATCTCTGTTAACTCTAGCATGCTTTGGATCTTCAACTTGCCGTGGCCAATATTTTACAATCACTGGTGCACACAGAGAGAAACCAGCAGGTCATGTGTGAAGCAGGTCTTCATGCACGGCTGCTGCAGAGGTGCGGCGCTGCCCTGGCTGATGAGGACCACTCCCTGCACCCACCCCTGCAGCGTATGTTTGAACGGTTAGCCTCCCAGGCCTTGGAGCCCATGGTGCTAAGGTGAGTACATCCTTCTTTGTATTTGTGTAGGTTAGTAAAGGCAGCTCTTTGGAGTCTTTGCACTCTATTCTGACCCTGTGGCTAAGGCCTGCAGTCTCAGGGTCTCAGGAATCTGGAACAGGGGGATCACAAATGCAAGGCCTGACTGGCAGTGATAGTCTGCAGAACTTAGTGCCGTGCCTTCTCACGAGGAAAAGTGAATGGAGTCTGGGGTGTAGCTCAGCGGTGGAGTGCTTGTCTAGCACGCAGAAGTCTTGGGACCAGGTCTCAGTACCATAAAAAATAAAAACTTGCCTTTTGTGGGCTCAATAAATACGTGGACAAACCGCAACCAAACTAAACAATTTAGAAGTGGTATAGCTCCGTACCTAGCTCTCATGAGTACAGGGCAGGAGGATTGTGAGATGAGTTAAGGCCAGACTGGTACACTGTAGTGACTGATACCTTAATTCTAAATAAATAAATAGATAGATAGATAGATAGGTAAATAAATAAGGTGACTGATAACTTGATTCTAAAAATAAATAAATAAATGGATTAATTAATTAATTAATTAATTAATATGTTTGTGGTGGGCCGTATGTGTGCTTACTAACAACATTTCAGTCCATAGCTTATTTCTTCCCCTTGAGTCTAGAAAACTCATTTCCTTTAAAATAATACCATACTTTTTTAAGAACAGGAATTACATCTATTTTGTATTTGAGGACCGTTTGTTGTTAGGACTGTTTTTAAATTGGCTAGAAAGATGGTTCAGTGGTTAGAGCACATGCTCTTCCGGAGGACCTGGGTTTCGTTCCAGCATCCTATCAAGCTGTTCACAACTGCTTGTATTTCCAACCCCAGGGGAATCCCACACGTCTTCTGCCCTGTGTAGACACTACAGTAGTGCACAAACCTATGTAGAGACATAATACACATATGCACATAACTACAACTAAAATAAAAATTTTAAAAAGTGCTTTGTAAAGTTAAATATATATTTATATTTCTTTAAACTTATATTCTGCAGTACTTGCAAAGACTTCATTATCTCTCACCTAGCTTCCTCCTGTGGTTCCAGGTTCTGTCAGTGTATCACAGTGTCAGCAGGAAAGTGATATCAGATGATATGTGCACATCTGCACTTAATTCTTTCTATTGGGATCCATGTGTAGGTACAGCCTCAGTTTTTGGAGATGGGCTTTTATTAGTTCCTGCGTCAGCCTCCTGGGTGCTGGGATTACAGGCGTGACCCAGGTGTATTTTATGTGACCACTGCACAGTTCTAGATCCCATGAGTATCTTGTTCATGCTGCCCCTCTGTGTCCTATGCACCCCCCCAACCTCCCACCATCCCTGACCCATGCCCCCTGCATCCTATGCACCCCTGACCTCCAACCCCTAACCCCTGTACTTCTGTGTCCCATGCCCCCCTGACCTCACACTGTCCCTGACCTGTGTGTACCACTACTCTGCTTCCCAGCTCCATTATTTTGTCATGTTGGAAATGTTTTGCTTGCACACATCCTATATAATATGTGACATTTATAGATAGTTTTTATATATTTATCAAAATAGTTTGATATATTTATCATAGTTTTTATTGATCATAACGCGCATATGTATGTGCATATGTGTGTGTTCTGAGAATCAAGCCAGGGCTCATGCCTCCTAGACGAGCACTCTTCCACTGAAGCTATATCTCTAGCTTAAGAATGCATATGTTTTAATTCAAGAGAAAAA
The DNA here is from genome assembly GCA_019843965.1 of Rhynchomys soricoides. Lineage (NCBI taxonomy): Eukaryota > Metazoa > Chordata > Mammalia > Rodentia > Muridae > Rhynchomys > Rhynchomys soricoides. The sequence goes on along the minus strand of JADRCH010000035.1, from coordinate 5,779,782 downwards.
TACTGTCTTTACAAATGGGACTTGGTCAGTTTTTAAGTTTGGGGTAGGGGGTTGGCGAGATGGCTCAGCAGTCAAAAGCATTGGTTGTTACTGCTGCAGACCCCAATTTTCAGAACACACATTGGGACTTAAAACTCTCTTTAACTGGAGGTCCTGGGTATCTGGAACCCTCTTCTGGCCTCTTTGGGCACCAAGCACATGTTCAGTGCACAGCCATACATAGAGGCAAAAATACCCTTACACATAAAATTAAAGTAAATCTTTAAAACAAAAACTCTTTTCTTTGAAATCATACAGCTGAATAGATGTAGTCATACATCACCTTCTTTGTTCTTTTTAAAATGTACCTGTAGCTTGTTGTTCTGAGACCATCCACGGTCTCTGGGATTGTTCTTGTCTTCTGTTGAAGTGCTGTCATCATATGAAACTTTAAATGCTTTACAAAAACATGGTTGAGATATTATTTGTGATTTTTAAAGCCCATTCCAAAATTGATTAAGAAAAATACTTGACATAAACATGTGTCAGACAGCATTGTATGAGGTGTCACGACAGCATACATGCCAGGCTCTGAAAGGAACCCTACTGTGTGTCATTCCTAGACAGTCTTCTTGGTGTGCACGCCATGTCTAGGAGGGCATGCTTAGTGGACTGTATCTCCTGGCCCTTTCCAATGCTTTATACTCCTTGTGGTGCCTAGAACAAGAGCCGAAGTAGCTTATTTTATAACTACTGCAGGGATGGGTCTGGCTTGCTTAGTGTGACACGTTATTATTTGAACCCTTAATCTGAGACGAAGAAAACATCAGTAACTAGATAATAGAAGGAGCTTTATCACATAAGCAGGAAATTAAAATACTGGAGAGTAGATTCTATAATAGCAGTAATTTTAGGGAGGTTGGCTTTCTAGAGGAATGACAGTGTAGAAATAGAATATAGAGGACAATTATCCAGATTGAATCGGGGGGAATGGAATCCCTTGGCCCAGGCGTCATGGCCCAGTAAGCAATACAGCATTCACTCCTGTGAAGTGAGGAGCAAGCCAGATTTGTGGGTGGGATGAAGGGGTGTCGAAGGTAGGTCTCATGTCACTATGGCCTTCCCTGGCAGCCTGTTGGGGAGTTGGGGTTTCCTCATGCCAGGAATGAGCAGCCATTGACATCTTGAGCAAGGCAGTGACAGAGTATGTGGTGTTGGGACCCGGTGAGAGCCACTGGAGGTGACAGACTGCTTGAGACGGAAGCAGGGCGCGTGGTCTGGGTCCTGTTAGAGTATTGCCAGGGTAGGGCATGTCAGACAGTTAGGAAGGCGGATTAGCACGGTTCAGGGATTGTATGAATGTAGAAAGCGAAGTAAACGAGAACAACCAAGCACATTTCAGTGTCATGGGATAGAAAGTGACGTAGGGGAGCAGGACACTCTGGGCTGTATAGTAGATGTACAGCTAGATAGTGCCTGGAATGTGAAATTAACATCGTATGTTGTGTCATAATAACTTTCCTTTGTGTTCTAACTACTCCATTACAGTGCCTCACCCCCACCCCCGTGATGTGGCGTCTTGTTCTGTCTCAAAGCCTAACTCTGCTTTCTCTTCTTTAGGGAGTTTTTACGTTTGGCAAGCCCTTTGAATTGTGGTGCCTGGGACAAAAAGCTGCTGAAGCAATACAGGGTTCACAAACCGAGTTCGCTGAGCTATGAGCCGGAGATGAGAAGTGAGCTGAGCTTTGAGCTTCCTGGTCATGGTTTATTTATTCTGTCACTGAAATCCGTGTGGGTGGGGGTGTGTCCATATGAGGACTTTATAAAGCAAAGAGATTGTTGCTGTTGGATCAGTGACACACAATCAGGCTGGTTAACCGAGGGGGAGAACAGGTGGGGTGGGTAAGGAGCAATGAGCAGGGTAAGGATACAGGCAACTTAGTCCCTCCTGTCGGAAAGGGAGCGACTTTCCCTCAGAGGATTCTCTCTATCTCAGTCACAAGTAACTTTTGCTGCCTGGACCAGGGAGTGTCAGTTACATTGTTTAAATGCATCAGTGTGTTTGCAGGCAGCTGGAGCTTGGGAAATTAGAAATCACAACAAAAGTCAAATTAGACCTTAGATTGAAGGAAAGCTAGGTGGCTTCTGGAGTCAGGTGTCCTGGGATTGGGAAGGCAGGTGTCCTGGGATTGGGAAGGCAGGTGTCCTGGGATTGG
>JADRCH010000035.1:5729086-5777577 GCA_019843965.1 Rhynchomys soricoides | reverse complement strand
CTGGGATTGGGAAGGCAGGTGTCCTGGGATTGGAAGGCAGGTGTCCTGGGATTGGAAGGCAGGTGTCCTGGGATTGGGAAGGCAGGGGTCCTGGGATTGGAAGGCAGGGGTCCTGTGGATCCCTCACATGAAGGAAACAACTCATTCAGCAGGATCATTTGAATGAACACCAGATGGAATCAACAGATGAATGAGGGGCAAGGGTAGATGTGGTCTCCTAGGCATTTATGGTAGATTTGCTGAGTAGCTCCAAGCAGATGTCATACTGAGCAAAGGGAAGAAAAATGACCAAGGGAGCGAGCAGAATGTAGGCTCTGCCTGCTAGTCTCTCAGGATCATGGCAGACTTAACAGGTGCCATCCACGCAAACTAGTGGGTAGTATCTTAGTAGAGCCTACTACTGGATTCTATCCCTGATTAATCCGGTGGTTTTTGGATTTCCTTCCATGGTTAATTCTATGGTTTTGTGCATTTTCTGTTTATGAAGATTCCATTAGGATCACTATTAGCCACGTGCACCATGCAAGACAGTTCTTAGGAAGTCCAAGAGACTACCTTCCCTTGGTTTGTCCTTCGGTTTTTGATGTGCTGGTGACTAATCCAAGGCTCTTGCCTGTGCTAGGCAGCTGCTCTATCCCTGCAGTACATCCTCCAAGCTCACGATGGTGGCTTTGAAAGGCAGAAATGTGTATCTAGTCATTCCCTGCAGTTTTGATGTGAGACTGCTGAAGTCAGAGTACCAACCTTCAGCCATTGCTCCCTACTCCTAGTGATCACCAGTGCTATTGAGTGCTGCCTTTGGGAAACGCGAGCTCTTTTGGGTTGAGCATGGTTTCATGGGAAGGCAGACTGTACGATAGGTTTTCATATTGATTAATATACTTCCCTTGATGCCCTTCTTTCCCTTTTTATATTATACCCATTGCTCTAGAATTGAGTTGTAATTTCCTTTGTTAAGAATACAGAGTAGGTAGTCCCTGAAAGAGTATTCAAGCACGGTTATGATTGATCCAGTGTCAGACGCACTGAAAGGAAATGGTTTGTGCACCTGTACGGTTCATCTTCAGAGTGAACATTATTTTTATTGGTCTGAGATGTTTCTGGAAAGACAGGATTGCTTATCACCACGTGTGCTCATGTAGGATCCTTACATGAAGTGGTTCTTTGGTTGGTTGGTTGGTTTTGGCTTTTCGAGACAGGGTTTCTCTGTGTAGCCCTGGCTGTCCTGGAACTCACTCTGTAGACCAGGCTGGCCTCAAACTCAGAAATCCGCCTGCCTTTGCCTCTCGAGTGGGATTAAAGGCATGTGCCCTGGCTATTTGAAGTGTTTTTATAGTCCTGTTTTATCGTGATGGATTTAAGGATTCAAAAGACAGAGGAAGATAGGAGAAGATAGGAGTGTTGTGTTCATCTCTGAGACAGCTGGGTTCCATTCTGTTACGGTGCTTTTAGGGAAAATGCTTTCCTTCCAAAGAGAAATGATAAGCAGTGCTGTGTGATAAGAGTATTCCCCTGACTGAGAGCTAAGCCTCGATTGTGGGTGCTTTTATTCCTCTCAATTCTCTAGTGTCTGATGTCTCCGAAGTGTGTATGTTGCTTTGATAGTAATTTAAAAGGAAAGCAAGCCCTTCGAGTCTGAAAGGGAACAGACACCATTGCAACTGCACAAGCATCCTTGGTATTGGAAAAAAAGTTCTAGCATGTGAAAATAAATCAGTCGGGTGAAGTTACTGTAAAATTCTGAATATTCCCCAAGATGTTTTGTGTTGCAGGTAGCGTGGTCACCTCTCTGGAAGGTCTGGGCTCTGATAATGTTTTCAGCTCACATGAAGATAACCATTACCGGATAAGCAAAAGTCTGGTGAAGTCTGCAGAAGGAAGCACTGTGCCCTTGACCAGGGTAAAGTGTCTCGTCTCCATGACAACCCCTCATGACATCAGACTTCATGGTTCATCTGTTACTCCAGCTTTTGTTGAATTTGACACATCCCTTGAAGGCTTTGGGTAAGGAAACTACAAAGGAGCCAGGCCTTGCATTGAGGGCTTGGCAAGTAGACTTTGGATTTAAATTGCTGGGTTAAAATGTGCTGTGATGCACACGGTAGCGGGTATTTTCAAGGATTCCAGGTCTTTGAGCATGCTGTTTTAAGGTTTTGAGGTTTAGCTTTTTGAATTATTTATCATATTAACTATTCTGGAATAATACTGGAGTTTATAACTGAAGGCCCATGGCTGAGTAAGGCTTTTTAAAGTGTGACTGTAGATGAAAACATTTTCCAGGGTCATGTGCAGCCTATTCATGTGTCTTCTCTGAGCAGCAGAATTGTGTCATCCTAGTGGGAAGTTTCCTGCACAAAGCAAGGTTCTCATGGGGCTCCATGGAGAGAGCTGGCTGACTCCTGGTGGTGTAAGCAGGAGATACAGATGAGAGATAAAGTTGGACTTTAGCTCTGACTGGGTTCTGTCACTTTGTCTCCAGACTGTCTAGGAGGGTGTCTTCAGCCGTGTGATTTCTCAGTGACACTAGTGGCCTCAAATGAGTAACCTTAAATATTGTGAGGCTGCTACAGTTACAGAAGCAGCAACAAAGACTCCATAGTGAATCTCTCTTGTCAGGTTCACTAGCTCAAGAGTATGCATACATATGTCCAAGGCTGTACTATGAAGAAGCAATCCAGGGAGTTTTCTTCTGTGATAATGAAATTACTCGAGTGTTTGTTATTAAGACTGTATGTTTGTTTTACATATGCAAATTTAAACATAATTTTTAAATAATTTAAAATTTAAATGGTACTGTCAGAGGTTTTGATGCTCTCACATTATTGAAAGATAGGAAGTGCTCTGCCCCGCCCCTAGATTTGTTCTGCAATCTCTAATCTCTAGCTACAGATACATACTTGTCTTAAAATCATTTATTGAGGTTTTGCATGTCCGTTGTGTTAAAACAGACTGGATCTCTAACAGAGCTGTGTTTTCTTCACTAGCTGCCTGTTTCTGCCCAGCTTGGCTCCCCATAACGCCCCTACCAATAATGCGGTCACAACAGGTCTGACGGACGGGGCCGTGGTCAGCGGCATTGGTTCTGGTAAATGCCATTCCTTTTTCAGGCGATATTTTTACCAATAGTTTATGTACTGTTCTTGCCTCATTTAAAACCATAAATGTGTGCCCCAATGCTCTGTCCCTGGTTTTCTCCTCCGACTCCAGGTGAGAGGCTCTTCCCCCCGCCTTCTGGCCTAAGCTATTCCTGCTGGTTCTGCATTGAGCACTTCAGCTCTCCTCCAATCAATCACCCCGTCAGGCTCCTCACGGTTGTGCGGCGAGCGAATTCATCCGAGCAGCATTACGTGTGCCTGGCCGTTGTGCTGTCTGCAAAAGACCGGTCCTTAATCGTTTCCACGAAGGAGGAGCTGCTTCAAAATTATGGTCAGTGTAATTGACACTCACTTCTAAGTTCAAAGTGATAACCCTTGTCTAGCTTTAGTTTGGATGGCATAGAAGAGGTTATATGAAATCTTACATATTTACCAGTAAACTTTAAGATTCTTTTATCTATATTTTATATATATAATTAAACATATAATTCATAACTATCACATGTACACGTGCACACACATGCACACACACACATGTACGCACACATGCATGAACACATGCGCGCGCGCGCACACACACACACACACACGCATGCACACACTTCCCTGATTTCCCTAATTAAAGCATTGTCAAGAGTGACTTGGAACACCACAGAGGTAGGGCCTGGCCGAGGACACATCTTGCTTACCAGCCTTCTGCTAGGGAATCCGCTTGCCTGCTTGCTCTGTTTTGCTGACATGGTGAGCGACTGTGGATGTGCTGAGCCAGTCGTATTTGTTGAACACCTGGGTACCATATGTGCAGCTCTGTGCTGCACACAGCAGTCTCAGTTACTTCGCCCATCATTCTCCTTCAAGGCATTACATGCATTTGTCTAACTAATTCCCTCCAACATATAGTCATGGACTCTGGTGTGCCGGAGAGATTCAAACTCAAGGCATCCGGGAAGATCTTCCTAAAAGTCTATAAACACGAAGCCCGGACTCACTCAGTTGTCTTTGTTCAGAATATAAAAACTATATTCAAGAGAATTTTTATCACCTAACTTTTGTCTTTTTAGCTAAAATATTTCATTGAGTGACATGTGATTGATAGTAGATACTAATGGAATATGCATGTTTGCTTTTAAATTTAATTATACATTTTCTCAGTGTTCTTCATGGTGCCTTACACAGCACTGAGTATCATCTGGATAATTAATCTCAAGGTTATCATCATCAGGGCTGAGGATCGAATTTCTGAAGCAGGAAGCCTTTGGGTTGGGCCTCTTCGGCATTAAGACCGTTGGAGGCAGGCACTGAGGGGTGCCCACTGGGTCACCTCGCTGTTTCCGAGCCCTTTCTCATGTCCCCTCTGGTCTCTTGCATCTTCCTTTCAAAATTAATGTTTGGTCTTGGTATCCATCTCTTCTTCCTGGGAGGTAAAAAAACCCATCATTCTTTGTTTGCTTAAGGCCACTTTACCCCAGAAACCAAGAAAGCATTTTTAAAAAATCTGTCTGTGTGCTAAGCTTGATACTCATGTTTCCATGCGCATAGTGGAGTCTGCATTTAAATACCTATTCTGTACATGCCTTCACCTGACATTTATTTATAGAGCCCACCTCTCCCTCTGTTTCCTATCTTGACTGCTGACAACCCTCAGCTAAGAAGCTAGCTAGAAGCCTGCGGTAAAACCTTAACTGCCACGCTTTGCACGGTCTTACTGTCATACGTCAACCAGGTTCCTCTCCGGAAATGAAGCTCCTACACTGTTCGAGTTGGTTTGTTTCTGAGATGTAAATCTCACTGTTAGCTCAGGCTGGCCTGGAATTCCCCACCCTCCTGTTTCTACTTCCTGTGCTGTGATTACAAGCATGTACCACCCACCTAATGTCACTCTTTGTTAGTGACTGAGTCCAGGCTTTTATGCATGGTAGGCAAGCTCTCTAGGAGCAGAGCTATGTCCCACCTCTTGTGGCAGTTTTAAGTAATAACATCTTCAGTACTAGAGAATATTTACAGTCTTATTAGTAAGGAAGAGAAAGGCACAAAACTTGGTTCTCTGCTCAGCCTTTTCTGGGGGGAGGGGAGGCGGGGTATCTGTGCTACTATAAATGTGAACAAGTTGGTACAGTAGTTGGTGATGTGATTTACATGTGGGCCCTGCGGATCAAGCTTAGCAGTATGCGCCTTTACCCAGAAGCCCTCTTGCCATGGCCAATGTGCATGTCTTTTTATGTGTGTGCTGGATGATTGAGGCCAGGACTCCATACATGCTAAGCACATGCCCGCCCTGTACTTTCTTGGACATTCTTCGCACCCCTTGATCTGTAACTGTGACCTCTTGAGGAACCCTCTGTGTGGGTTCCTCGGTTCTGCCCCTCACTGTTGTCTGCTCTGCTACAGACACTGAGAAAGGGCAGGACTGTGTTCTAGCCTGGGGGGGGGGAGAATAAAAATATGTGCAGACTTGTGTCAGGCTCTGGGTTTGACTCTGGGCACCACCAAGAACAGTAAACCAAAGGCAGGACATTCATTTTCAGTTAGATGAACGTGAAAATGAAATTTATATAACCCCATTGTTTCTCTTTTGTTATAGTTGACCAAAATGTATCCTTAATCATTTATTGGATCTGGGAGCAGATGGAGTTGGGGGAGGGTTTAGAGGAAGAAAGGGAACGGAGTGAGGTGATTAAATTACAAACTTCAAAAATAGCCAATAGAGAACTAAGAGAAGAAGGTTCTCACTGTCCCGTAATCTTACTGTTTACATGTGAGTAAGGCTGCTGTTTCCTAGCACAGTCTGGCTGGTGCTAAGCAGCAGTCAGCGGTAGAGTTAGGCAGTGCTGACACAGGAGGGTGTCTGCTGGACAGGGTTCTCACGGGAAGCAAGAACTTGGAACAGCAGATACTTTGTATACAGTGCGGCTCCCTGTAGTTGCTATCCTGCCGTTCTGTTCTGGCAGGATGATCGCAGACCAGCAACAGGTTGTGGGGTGCATAGGATGCCTTCCTCTGAGTCACGAACTATCCGAATCTACCGATCTAGAAATGCACGACACGGAACAGGGACCATGTGGGCAAGCGCTCTCACATCTTTCCCCTCTGCTCTGTTCAGTTGATGATTTCAGTGAAGAGTCCTCTTTCTATGAGATCCTCCCGTGCTGCGCCCGCTTCCGGTGTGGAGAGCAGGTAGTGGAGGGGCAGTGGCATCACCTGGCTCTGCTGATGAGCAGAGGCATGCTGAAGAACAGCACTGCTGCCCTCTACATTGACGGGCAACTGGTCAGCACTGTCAAGGTAAGCGTTCTGCCCAGGGGAACACCAGCTCTCTGTTTTCACCTGGGTGCTGAGAGTCCAGGCTCAGGTGCTTGAGCATCAGTCACTTAGTGAGCCTCTCCGCAGCCCTCTGCTGACGGAATGAGGTGTAACCGTTACTGGAGAACACCACGCTCTAGAATTTAGGAGCAGCCGGGAGCAAACACTACTGAGTCTTTTCTGAATAAAGATGATATTGTCACAGGTGAATGTCCCCAAACCTAAAGTCCAAAATAATCCAAAATCTAAAGCATTCTTAGTGTCAGCATCTGTCACAAAACTGTTGCAGGAAATATTAAAAAGATGGAATGGATGGCACATGTTCCCACGCTATGGCCTGGTTCTCTCATCCCCAGCGGGCTGACCAGCCATGCACTGGCAGGCACTGGCAGGCAATGGCCGACCTGCTTTCATCTCGTGGAGCTCTCAGAGCTCCATGATCTCTCCACCCAGCTCACTAGGTTCCCACTGGCTGGTCACTACCACGCCAGCCCCAAGCTTCAATACCCCCATGGCCTCTGTGGTGCACATCAGGCAAACCCACACTTTGCTGCTGTACCTTTCTCTCTGGAACTCAGATGAGCTGCTGCATGAAGGGAAACGCAACACAAACTTTGCTCAGAAACAATGATAACGCAATTTCTAGGCACAATAACTAAAACCTAATCTTGTAAGCTTTATCTAAATCTGATTCTTCTGGTAGTAGACCCTTGCGGATCTGCCATACCAGGAGACTTTAGTAGTTACATCTTACCGACATGCTGTCCTGTTCCAAAAGGGCCCTCTCCCTCTCCCGCTTCCTCTCTTTTCTCCAACCCAGAAGTTCCCCTACACGCCCGGTGATGGGCTCCTTTATTCATTAGGGGATTGGTTCACAAGAAGTCACAGGTGTAACTCACTCTTTGTCTGAAGCCCCTCCCAGGAGGGCGGAATTAGCATCAAATTACAATCAGCCCCAGGGCAATCCACAGCACAAAACAATCTGCAAATTTCTAAGTATTTTGGATTTTACTAAAGTTTGCACAGGTGTTCCGGGGTCTGGAAGATGCTGTCGGAAACACTTCTGGTCCTCAGCACTGTAGACCAGGCTATAAGCTGCACTTACTATCTACAGAAATTGAGGAGGTTAAAACCCCTTAACTTGTGTAAGACAGTATCCATCTTAGACTGATATTGTTACCCTTTCAAATGGGTCTTTTTGTGTGAAATCAGCAGTTTCTTCCCCTAACAGTAGTGATGTTTTATCATGACTTTATATGCTAAGGTAAATGCTAAAATATCCCGTTGCAGTGTCCATTGATTTCATTGTAATATGTGTATGTGATTGGTAGGTGATATATAGGTAGATAGGTATGTAGGTAGGTAGATATATTGATTGATTGATAGATAGTTGGATTGATTGATAGATAATTGATAGATGATAGAAAGATATGTAAGTAGGTGTATAGACAGATAGATAGATAGATAGATAGATGAATACACACACACACATACACACTGTGGGTAATCAGGGGTAGTATGTACATGAAGGTCTTCACCAGCAAGCTTGGAACAACCCTGGGGCCATTCTTTAATATACATAAAATAATAGATGTGATCTGAAGTTGGCTGAGGTTATGAAGAAACAACTGAATGGAAATGACCTCCCCTGTGACAGAGGCTGCCCCCTCCCCTGTGATGGAGGCCACCTTTGCAAGCAGTAACTCTATCTCATCTCACAGCCTGCCCAGATATATATTTATTTAACATGGATGATTGAGAACTGAGGTGTCCCATCAGTAAATAGAAGCATTTTCAACTCTAAGAATGTCAATCAACCATACCTCTCTTGTATTGAGAGAATATATGTGCATATAAATTATATATATTACTAACGGAGATACTTTTAATTAGTAGGCTCACATCTAAAGTGGCTTTAGCATAGAACTGTGAACACTTTTTCAGAGAAGCATCATTAATATAAGTAGACCACAGGAAGCAAGTGATGTCATCCCTATATTTAATTGTTGCAGTTTCTAGATATAGTTTACTTGGTGAGAATTTGATGGCAGATTTCACACCACCACGCTGAGTGCCCAGTAACAGACCCTGAGTCTTGCCTTGTGTTCCTCAGCTTGGTTCTGATATCTGTGAAGTCATGCGGTCTTGAGTTAAGGAGGACATGCAATAAAGTTGGTACTCCTGGGCGAAGGCCGCCACGACTCACACCTATGTCTTCTTTGCAGCTGCATTATGTCCACAGCACGCCTGGGGGCTCGGGCTCTGCGAACCCCCCAGTGCTGAGCACAGTCTACGCTTACATTGGCACCCCACCTGCACAGCGCCAGATTGCCTCGTTGGTCTGGCGCCTGGGGCCCACTCATTTTCTAGAAGAAGTTTTACCTCCGTCTAGTGTGACGACTATTTATGAACTGGGACCAAACTATGTTGGAAGCTTTCAGGCTGTCTGTGTGCCATGTGAGTTCATGTATCATGAGTTCTTGACAAGGTACTGGGAGTAAGTCCTGCAACATAGGTGTGCGTGTGTGTGTGTGTGTGTGTGTGTGTGTGTGCGCACGCACATATGTGCATGCATGCATGTGTGCTTGCGTGCATGTATGTGTGCACGTGTGCATGTGTGTTCGCACACATGTGTGTGTGTATGTATATGTGCGTGCGTGTGTGTACATATGTAGGACCTTGCATGTGTTTGACTGGGAAAGAACTCTTTCCATTCATTTTCATTGGGATAATTTCTTTGGTTTCTCTTGTTGAAAATGTTCTCTGCAGGTTGAGGATATAGCTCAGGGTTAGTGTGCTTAGCTAGCATGTCTGGGCCTTAATGTGAATTTCCAGTACTGCAAATAAAGAGGTAGGTGAGATGAAGTCTGATGCTTCCTCTACCGTCACACTGCCCTTTCTGACTCATTATCTGTTCGCTGGCTTTCCTCCTTGGGCCGAAGGTGAAGGTATTTACCCCGTGAGAGAGCAGCCTCTTTCCTATTTTCTTTCTGTAACTCCTGTTACATGAAGTGATTTAAAATACTTAAGGTTACCAAAGGAACAAGCATATTCTCAAGTTTAAAGTGACTATTCCTATTAATTGTCCATTTTTTTGAACTACCCTTCTTTTCAAAAGAAATACAGAATAAAGGAACTGACGTCAGCTACGGTTTACTTGTGCCGTGCAGATGTGTCACATCTGCCTTTTCTCGTTCTTTTCCATGCATGGTCTCAGAGAAGTTTTGACAAGATAGTGTACATGTTAATCACTGGGCAATGACCAAGCTCTGTTCACCCAGCATTGATTCACAGAGTGTCTAGGAAGAGCGAGCATGCCGTGTACTCAGTCAGTTAATGTGCCCAAGGGCACACAAAGGGCTCTCAGCTCTTCCTCACATATGTTTGTTTATCTCCAAACTGTGTGTTAGCTCCTAACATTATCACTTCCATTTCTTCCATTTGGAAACTGAGGCAGAGACAGACAGACAGACAGACAAGTAGATGTGCCACTTTGATTTTAAGTAAAATCGAGACTACGGCACATATGTTCTTCCCCACTGTTCAGTGTGGTCCTGAGCAGGGTGGGAGGTGTGGGTGAGAGCTCATGAGAAGAGGGGTCAGGTCCCCTAAGCTGCAGACACCTGGGCATTTTCTTTCCTTCCCGTATACAATCAAGGTTTGAGGACTTGTTAGACAAGAAGCCTTTTGCTTCCTTTACAATGGGCCCTGTGGGAAGGTACTTCTAGAGTAATACAGTGAACAGCGTGTGACTGGCAAGCCCTTTCCTACACTGCACTCGAGGAAATAGACAGGAGCTAAAGAGGGAGTAAGCGTCTTGAAATCTGCCTCTCTTTCCCACTTTAAATAAATATCTAAGTCCACCCAGGCAAGAGACAGAATAAGCCGGGCAGTGGTGGCACACGCCTTTAATCCCAGCACTTGGGAGGCAGAGGCAGGTGGATTTCTAAGTTTGAGGCCAGCCTGGTCTACAGAGTGAGTTCCAGGACAGCCAGGGCTACACAGAGAAACCCTGTTTCGGGGGGGGAGGGGGGAGGAGACAGAATAAACACTTTGTTCTGAGCACGGAGTGTGACAAGAACCCCTCTTCTTTTGAAGGTAAAGATGCAAAGTCGGAAGGTGTCATCCCATCACCCGTGTCTCTGGTCGCAGAGGAAAAGGTGTCCTTCGGTCTTTACGCTCTGTCTGTGTCCTCCCTAACAGTGGCAAGAATCCGGAAAGTCTACAACAAGTTAGACAGCAAGGCCATTGCGAAGCAGGTAAGCTGAGTGTTTTCCCGGTGAGCCATGGCAGCTCTCCCTGAGAGGGTATTATTGTGCCTTGGGAGATGGGCACCATGGTACCACACAGGTCTCTCAGTGGTGAAGACCAGTCTGGTAGAAGGGGACATGTCTAGCTTTAAAGGATAGAAAGGGGGTCATGGGCCAACCAATGCAGATAAGAAGGAAGTGAGCTGTTCTCCCCAAGCAAGACATCCCTGTAGACACCTCCACTCTAGGCTGTCAGGACCATGTCTTACATCAGAGCTTCAGAACTCAGATAGTAAAATTAAGTCATCATTAACTTGATGGTGATTTGGTAAAGCAGCCATAGACTGTTGTGGTCTTTCTTCCTTCAGGGCAGAGTTACTGAATGTTACACTCTGCAGTACCGAGCCTTTTCTTCTGGTACTTCCTGTGTACTCGCTTCCTGTTCTGGATTTGTTCAGTATGTGACACACCCCTCTGGCCAAAAGCAGCTTAGGGGAGGAAACGTTTTCTTTCCTCTTAGATTTCAGTCCATCATGGAATCAGGGTAGGGACTCAAGCAGGAAGTGGAAGTAGAAAGTGGAAGACCCCTGCTTGCTGGCTGCCTCACAGATTCATGCTTGGCTGGCTTATTTATTGTACAGCTCAAGATGACCTGCCTAAGGGTGGTGCTACCCACAGTGGGCCAGCCCCACCTACATCAGTTAGTAAGACAATTCCCCATGGACAGGACTGCAAGACAGTCAGATTTAGTTCCTTTTTGGAGGCTTTTCTCTCAAATGTGTCAAGCTGACAATTTAGGCTTACCAAAAGATTTCTTTTGTTGTATGTATTATTGTCTAGTTTATGATGCAAACCTGGAATATCTGAAGTGATTTTTCTCTGGGTACTTTCATATTTTTTTTTTTAATATTTGATCTCTAGAAAATCAAATGTGCTATACCTGGGCTTTTGGGGAAATTTGTGTCCTTATTGATTGGGTTCACTGACTCTCTTAAATTATAAATTCACATTTCACTAACTTTCAATAATTATATTTGCAAATACCTCTTTCTGCTGCATTTTCTTAGTTTTATCCTGGGACTCTAATTAGCATATCTGTCTTCTTCATATCGCCACTTGTGTGTGTCGTTTATATTTGGTTTATTTTGCTCCTAATTTAGGCCAAGCATTAAGATATTTAGTTTAATTGGGAAAGTTAAGATGTCCCCCTGAGGGTCAAAGCTGATGTTGGCAATTTAGATTTTAGCCCCGTGTGTGGCCCAGCTTCCAACACTCACCGTTCATCAAGGCCCTAGGTGTGATCCCAACTCCACAGAAAGCTAATTAAGAAGGCAAACTTTGTGACAATAAAGGACACAGTTGCTGGGGGTTTGCCTGTTTGTTTGGTAACCTATTTGGTTATTTTGTGGCTTTCTGAGCAAATTCTCACAACTTAGCCCAAGTCAGCCTTCACCTGGCAGTGCCCTTGCCTGAGGCTCCCAGACCCTGAAATTTTAAGCTTGGATCACCACATGCATCGCCCCATGGTTTTGCAGTTGTTGTTTGTTTTGTAAGTGATGTTGTTACAATCTAAACACATTCATTAAAGCACCTGTCTCTATATTTCTGGCTCTGTGGCAATAGAGCCTGGTCTGTGTGTTCGGTATATTCTTTATGTAGTCCTGTTTTCATCTGTATTCTTGAAATTTTTATACAAATGAACCTGATGGGATCTAGAATAAAATTGAATCTTCAACAGAATTCTCCTCTGAAGCTCTGAGTAACGGACAGCCGCCAACCCGAGGCAAGATTCATTCATGAAGACTCTCAAAGACCTGCTTAAACATCTCTGCCAGCTTTATCTCTGTAGATTGCATTTTAAATTACTTTTATGAAGTTTCACACTTTGGAAGTGCCTGCCCAGTTGAAAAAAATTTCTTTAAAGAATACTTACACTTTACATGTTCTGCTAAGTAAGAGACAGAAAGGATTTGTTACCAGTCATAGAAGTGATATAAAAATGCTAGGCCATTCTTCTGTGATTACATGGATTTTCCCTTCCTGTTCTCCAGTTAGGCATTTCCTCCCATGAGAATGCCACTCCCGTGAAGCTGGTTCACAATGCAGCCGGCCATCTCAATGGGCCGGCTCGCACCATCGGGGCCGCTCTCATCGGATACTTGGGTGCGTTAAACCGTCTATGTTTATACAAGTCATGGGGGGCGGGGTTCAAGATAATATTTTGAAGTACTTGACCTATTATGATGCTTACAGATTAATCCCAAATGTCAGTCAAATTTAAAAATCATGAGCTCTCGTGAAATCTCCTTGGCCTGTGTGCTTCTGTACTAACTGCAAATGGCGTGTAAGAAAAGGAGTGAAGAGCAAAGCATTGGTCACATCAGGGTTAGGTCAGTGTTGGCTCTGCTCATGTGTCCTCCTGTTGGATCAATAGAAATGAGCTAAAAGAACTGGGACTAGAACTCCATAGGAGCACCCATGCCCAGGGAACTAGAAGCCCTATGTTCAAGTCCCAGCACCTCCAAACAGCAGAAAGATCTAGACGGAAGAGCTTCTGAGTGTAGACATTGTCTACCTGTAATGAACGTCAGAGTTGCTGCACCTTCTGGAATTCCATGCGTTCTGTCCTTAAACAGGGTTGAAGTTGGTGGTTAGCAGGATCTGAGATCTAAACAATGCAGTCAGGTCACACAGCCTTCAGGAGTAGTGGTAAACATGCAGGTTTGTGTGTGGTGCCAATCCCTTCTTAAATTAACAGACAGTCTTACTGATCCACCTTCTGTTTTTATCAGTTTCTCCAATTTTTTAGTGCCCTTGGATTGCCAAATCCTGATTCCACTTTTTCTTTTTTGGTAATATTGCATTATTAAAATCATTCCCTGTTTGATAATGCACATGGTAGCAATCCTGTTTTCTGATTCAACAGATACTTAGGGAGCATTGTTTTTCATTCTTTCCAGAACTTCAGTACAGTGTGGTACGGTGGAAAGCAATGAACAAAGCCTCTGTAGGTTCCAATTTCTGCTCTGGTACTTAGTGACTCAGGCCAAGCATTTAAACTCTTTAGACTTCACTTTTCTTCCCTATAAATTCACATCCTTATATACTCTGTAAAAGAGCCTTAGAGAGTAGTTCTCAAAATCCAGCATTCTCATGTGTTGAAATGTTACAATTGCTACAAAGCATTTTTTAAATAAAAAATTTATGAAACATTTTAATAAAAGTATTTAAGGCTTACTCATGTTTTGTTTACACAGTAAAGTTGTTTGTAATTATTTCCACTCTCTGTTTAATCAGGAGTAAGAACATTTGTCCCTAAGCCTGTCGCCACTACTTTGCAGTACATTGGAGGAGCTGCAGCCATCCTCGGCCTAGTGGCCATGGCCTCTGATGTGGAAGGCTTGTATGCAGCAGTCAAGGCCCTGGTCTGTGTAGTCAAGAGCAACCCACTAGCCAGCAAGGAGATGGAAAGGATCAAGGGATACCAGGTCTGTGGCCGGAGGTTTTGCTCTCACTTCACTTTACACCAAATGAGCTAATTTCTATTATTCATAATTTTTAAACTCTGGAAGAATTATATTGTCCACATAAACTTAAAAGCCATCAGCTTATATTAGACAAACAAAAACACATGCAGTGAAAAGTGTGTATGTGGCTTGGTTTAATTTTGGTTTTGTAAGTTCCCTTCATTTATTCACGTGTTCAGTAGACTGCTTTGTTTCAGCTTTGATGCAGCCAATGCTCTGTGTGGACCGTCACGGTCCTGAGGAATGGTTCCAGGACTTTGCTCTGTCTCCATGCACACCTCACAAAATTGTGGTACTTTTGTGTATAGCCTGGGTGTATCTCCCATGCTGGAATAATCTCTGAGATATTTCTCACTCCTAATACAGTGTGAATGCTGTGCTACTGTTATTATGTGGGCTCGTAGCTAGGGGATAATTAGGAATATCTGTACTTAGTTTCTAAATTGGATACTTCTGATCTTCTAACTTAATCTGGATCCGGACCCTCAAGGTCCAGTATATGGGTTGTGAGTTACATGCTGCTCTGTCAATAAGCCCGCTCTGTTTCTTTCCTCCAGCTGCTGGCAATGCTGCTTAAAAAGAAGCGCTCCCTTCTCAACAGCCACATCCTCCACCTGACATTCTCCTTGGTGGGGACGGTTGACAGTGGCCACGAGACATCCATTATTCCCAATTCCACCGCTTTCCAGGACCTGCTTTGTGATTTTGAAGTAAGTATACACACTGACCAGTAATATAAAGTTGATGAGTACATCTTCTTCTCTTTATCATGAGTGAGTTAAGCTGTTTTACCTCATAGATATGACTCTGAAATTACAACTTCCAGATGATCTTATCAGTCCCATTTAGTGAAACATAAGAAGTAGAATAAATGTGTTTCCTTTCCTCCAAATATATCCTGCTCTACAAATGTTACAGAAATCAGACACGTGATACATACCCTCACACTGCCCGTCCCCACCATGTCAGACGTCACAAGAAGGATGCATTTCCATTAAGCAATTCTGAGATAACGTTCTCCACATTAAACAGAATCTAGACCTTTAATTTGGATTATTAGCAGCTACATAGTGAAAGAATGTTTGCCCTGAAGGACAGGTTTTCAGCCGGGCAGTGGTGGCGCACGCCTTTAATCCCGGCACTTGGGAAGCAGAGGCAGTCGGATCTACAGCCTGGTCTACACCATGAGTTCCAGGATAGCCAGGGCTACACAGAGAAACCCTGTCTTGAAAACAGCAACAACAAAAAAACCAAGTCTTTTGCTGCCTCTGTCTTACTACCCTTGGCATGTCCTTCCATCCTCTAGACACACCGCGTGCTCACAGCCTTGGCTCATTGTACCTCGAACCTCTCTCCGCTCCATGTCACTGTACTGAATGTTCATGGTACATCCCTTGGAAATAGCAGGACCTCTGGCATTGTGAATGGAGATTCTTTTTGTCTCCATCTTTGCATCTGAATCACACAGCTGTCACCAGACCTATTGCTGGCAGGCAATGCTTATAGATACTGAGTCCCAACTCAGTCTTTCAGCATGACTTCAATGCAGTGTTTGGTCCAGCCAACAAACAGTGTACCCTCACCACTTTAACCAGTGTTTACAGCTTGTTCACAGCTTCCTTGTGAGTGGAAATCCGCCCTGCGCTCAGCCCTTCCACACCAGTCTCCAGTCAGCACTGTGATCGCTCTCTCCTTACAGCTCCATCTTCTTTCTGCCAGCGCTGAGGCGTGATCACCATCCTGGTCCTTTTACCCATCCCACTGCTCTTAATATGATTCTGTCTCCATGACGTTCTCATGCAGGCTTCACCTCTGGAGGTCATGTTCACCTTCCATATCTGTACCTAACCTTGGCATCCCAAGCCTTAACATCTGACTTTGTGCCCAGTGTCTCTGTTGTGCCCTAGCAACGACTTAGCTGAACTTGGCATCCTTGCCCAAATTAGCACTTCCTTCTCACTTCTCTTTCTGTTAGTAACCCCTCCGTTGCATAGAATTGAAATTATGAAATCAGCTTCCTTCTTCCTCCTGTCTATGAACAGTCGGGCGTGAAATCCTATCGATTCCACCTCACACTGTGCAATGTCTGCCTTTTCTGCCTCCACTGCATGCTAATGAGCTTCTCAATCAGCTCTCCTCACATGCACTGGGGTAGCTGTCACTTATTCCTCAGGTTATGCTGTCTACCTTCAGAGGGCTCGTTCTTTTGTAAAGACATGATTACGTCTTCAAGAATATGTAGAGAGATCTCTGTGCAATAAAGTTTTCAAAGTTCTAGGTCTTAGATGTCTTTGGTAAAGATGATGGGGGTTGTCATCGTCACCATTGTCACCGTCATCATCATCAACATCGTTATCATCATCATTTCTGTCTGACCTGGAAATTACTATGTAGACCAGGCTTGAAGTCATAGAGAGAATTGCCTGCTTCTGCCTCCTGACTGCTGGGATTACAGGTGTGTGTCAGCACACATGACGCTCCTTTGATTGAGCCAAGCATTGCATTAGTTGGTAAAGATATAAAGACACACAGCCCGGGTATCCAGGCCGCTTTCTAGTCCGTTGGAAGAGAAAAACAAAGAAACAAATGAGTAAATATTTGTGAAAGCTGAAGTTCAAAGGTCACAGAGGGACAACAGCCATAAGAAGACCCACCTAAGCCCGCTGGCCCCTACAGTAAGAAGACCCACCTAAGCCTGGTGGCCTCTGTTTCCTCAGGAATTTCCTCTGGTTTCAAATGTGTGGTTAATATTTAACATACAAACATCAAATTTATTTGAATACCCAATTTTGGCTCCTTTTCTCAATGCCTGCACACAGTGGCTTCCTGGAACTGCTTTCTTTACCAGGCCACAAGTAGTCTGTAAATAATCCCTCCCCCTTTTAAAAACAGCAATTCAACAAATATAAATGAAATAATCCTAACAGCCTACAAACATTTTCCTTGGTTATTTTTTCTAGACTCTAAACTAGATGATTTGTCTTTGAGGAATATCACACTGTCTCCATTTCTTCTTTTTCATCCTTGTGATGGTGTACTTTTTTTTTTAATTTTATGATTTCTAGAGTAGTTTTTTTTTTCTTTAATGATCAATTATTTTTAATGCATTTTTAAAGAAATCTTCATTTGCTCAGCTATATATTATTTACAACTCTTTATCTCTTTTAGAATTTATTCTTATTTCTTTTTTAAGTGTGTTTGTGTCTGTGTGTAGTACCCCAGGAGGCTGCAGTCAGGTTTCAGATCCCCTGGAGCTACAGGCATTCCTGTACCAGCTGATTGGGTGCTGGGGATGAGGCTGTGTCCTCTCTGCCTGGCCAGGCAGTCTTTAGTTGTGATGCTGGAACCCATCTTGTACTTGGCTTGCTTCTCTTTGTAGCAGAGAGCTGCTGCCAAGGAATTCTCCTATCTGAAGAGATTATTTTTTTCCCCCTCTGTTTTTTTTTTTTTGTTTGTGAAAAGATGTTTTCACATGAAATGCACTTCTGGTTGGCCATTTTCATTGTTCCACACTTTAAAAATGTCACCGATTATGATCACCTTTCTGTGACATTCCTAAATATATAGACCATTTATAATAAATAGGTTTTAAAAGCATGCTCCTTCAATTTCCTATTATTTGGGATCTGTTTATAGTGATTGATATTTCTCCTCCGTTTCCTACTGGATCCAGCTAAATGTATAACTGAAGGTTGTCCCGTGTGCTGTATTTGACATAGGGGACGTTGTCATCCTTGACTATACCGTTGTTTATGTTTTGTTACAGGTCTGGCTTCATGCACCGTACGAGCTCCATCTTTCTTTATTTGAACACTTCATAGAACTGCTCACAGAGTCCAGGTACCAGTCAGCACTCACGTGGTTAGCTGTTCAGTTGTCGGAGAGAGCGTCTTACAGTGTGTTAAGTCATCTGTCTCTTGCAGTGAGGCTTCCAAGAATGCCAAGTTAATGAGGGAATTTCAGCTGATCCCCAAGCTGCTCCTGACGCTTCGAGACATGTCCTTGTCCCAGCCGACCATCGCTGCTATTAGTAACGTGCTGAGCTTCCTACTGCAGGGCTTCCCTAACAGCAATGATCTGCTCAGGTGGGTTTGTCTCCCTGAGGCCGAGATGAGTGAGGTGAATGGAATCAGTCCCTATGGTCCTGTGCTCATGGGACAACCATATTGTTAGAAGCGTGTAAATAAACCAAGAGAAGGGGGGTGGAAATGAGCCAAAATCACTGGCTGACCTAGATAGGGAAGTTTTCAGTATAGGAATTGTCAGCCCCCTCCTTACTCCTAAGGCCTGTTAACCCTCAAGGTTGTGTGTCACACGCGCTCCAGTGTCATTCTCTGGTCTCCACATACACTCAGGCGCTCACACCTATACACAGGAGAGCGCCTTGCACACGCTTTTCCACCACAGTCATATGCCTCTATCCTGTGTATGCACGTGTCATGGTTAATATTTTTTTAACATAAAGGAAGCGAGGAGTCTTTTTTATGAAGTCCCTGCAGAAAGTTGTTTTACTCTTTTAGCTTTATAACATTTGAAGCTGGAGCTTTGAATTTGGGGGGGGTGGGGAGGCTGTTTATTTATTTACTGTTTTTTGAAACAGGGTTTCTCTGCTTTGTCTGCCCTGGAACTCGCTCTGTAGACCAGGCTGGCCTCAAACTCACAGAGATCCACCTGCCTCTGCCTCCCAAGTGCTGGGATTAAAGGCGTGCGCCATCACTACCCAGCCCAATTATCTTTATTACCATTGTTTATTAGCGTTTATTCTGCCCTATGATCACTTGTAATGATCATTTAGATGAAATTACTACCAAACCTCATCAAAACTTTAACTTTTTCATTTTCTTTATAAATGAAGAAACAAAGGCCCAGAGAACGTAGGCTACTTGTTTCAGGTCGCATGGTTAAGAAGTCAGTCGGTGTGCGCATGCGTGCAAGTGCATGCGTGTGTATGTGTGTGTGTTTGTGTCTGTGTGTGTGTGCGAGTGTGTATATCCTACATACATAACATAGCCTGCATCTAAAACCCAAGTTCTCCATCACTGGCTCCAGTGGATTCAGTAAATGCTGGAGCATTTCTCCTTTCTCAGCTGCTGTTGGGCTTGTTTAGGCCCGTGGGTCGGTGCTTTACAGAGCTCAGTCTTGTGAGAACCTAATTCTAAGGCTTTAGAGATACTACTGTACTGATGTCAGTAGGTCCAAGAGGAAGCAAACCGAATACAGTCACCCAGAGACACAGAAGCAAGACAGACATGAGTTGTATTTTGTGATTTAGAGAAAAGAAAAATTTTCTTTTTCTGCTCTATTTAAAGGTTTGGCCAGTTCATTTCTTCTACTTTGCCCACCTTTGCCGTTTGTGAGAAATTCGTGGTTATGGAAATAAATAATGAAGAGAAACCTGACACTGGTGAGTTGGTCAAAGGAAATCATCAGCTAATCGTTCTGCCCTCATGACACAAACTGACTGAATTATATGTGAAAATATATGATTTCCCTTTATATCACAGTTCTTGACTTTTTACTGATACATTTATCATATACGTTTATCATATATGTTTATCATATATGTTTATCATATATGTTTATCATATATCACGCCTGTGCAGTATGCAGAAGTGTAGTGTGGCCTCAAAATTTTAAAGAGTATGACATCGTTCCTGATCTTAGATTCGTGGTGTGCACTTCTAGTGTAATTGAAGTGTGTATGTTACTAGTAACTTCATTTCCCTGGTCAGTATTGAGCAGTCCGAGGTTATGCTCACCTGAGCAGGTTTGAGCATGGGTTCCATCTCCTGGAGTGGGCCTTAAATCCAATCAGATAGTGGCTGGTTACTTCTACAACTTTTTGCACCGGAGTGTGATGCAGGCAGTCACCTTTGTAGGTCACAGAGTTTGTGGCTAACTTGGAGTTTACCTTTCTCCTCTAGTGGTGTGCAGAGTGCCTTCCTGTACCATAGTCAGCAGGGACAAGGCTCAAGATAGGTGTCAGCTTGATTTTTCCATGTCGGTGATAGAGCCTTCCCATTAATTTGTGAAGAGCAACCAATTGTCTTGGCAATTGGTTGGTGTCTTAGTCAGGGTTTGTATTCCTGCACAAACATCATGACCAAGAAGCAAGTTAGGGAGGAGAGGGTTTGTTCAGCTTACACTTCCACATTGCTGTTCATCACCAAAGGAAGTCAGGACAGGAACTCACACAGGGCAGAACCCGGGAGGCAGGAGCTGATGCAGAAGCCATAGAGGGGTGCTGCTTACTTGCTTGCTTCCCCTGATTGGCTCAGCCTGCTTTCTTATAGAACCCAAGACTACCAGCCCAGGGATAGCATCACCCACAGTGGGCCCTCCCCCCTTGATCACTAATTGAGAAAATACCTTACAGCTGGATCTCATGGAGGCATTTTCTCAACTGAAACTCCTTTCTCTGTGATAACTCCAGCTTGTGTCAAGTTGGCACACAAAGCAGCCAGTACAGTTGGCTTGTTTGAGGTTTCTATGGAGTCCCTTTGGTCAACAACTTGTTAAAGACAGCCCATTACCAACACTGGAAGTTTCACTTGGTGGTGAGGTATCTCCTTGGGACTTTGTTTACCTGACATTTGCGGATTACAATATAAGGTTTTTATTCCAATTGTCCAAATGAGGCTGGAAAGCATTTCTATATCCTCTATACATTTTGTGGCCATTCAGTTCAGTCACTCTATGGTGAGTGCTGTCGTAAGGATGTACAAATAGCCAGTTTTCCATTGAGAAGCTAATTGATTAGGCCGTTCTCATTACCTTTTGCCATTTGAAAGAATATCGTGTGATTGTCAGTCATTATTTGTTCACTGTGAGTTGTATTGAACATGATATGATAGTCAAATAAGTAAGTAAATGAATGAATGAATGAATAAAACGAACTACAATCTTTTTCTTTCAAGTAGTAGACATAGTATACACACCTTCCCAGGAGTAGCTATGATGAAACGGTGCCCAACATAGATGAGTTAACAGTGTGAAATGACGTAAACAGTCGGTGATGGAGATGGAGCTGCGTTCTGTACAAAACAGTGGTGGGACATGAACCTGGGAGCTTCTTTCAGACAGAGCTCAGGGTTTTAAACTGGATTTGGAAACCATGGGATGCAGCATTAATAGAAAGTCAAATAAAAATTAGTAAGGATATTTTTGAGAGTTTTAATTTTCTATATATATTGTCAATTTATAACAAATAATTTTTTAACAAATTTATAACAAATGATTTGTATTTGTTGAATAGACTGATTCCTCTTTCCAGACTTTAAAATCTAGTTTCAACATCAAACATAGATCTTATCTCAAAGAGACTAAGAGAAAGTTTATTCTTGAGCCAATGCTGAGTGACCATGGTCTGGGGACATAGGTTCAGGTTGCCTCAGGTAACAAGTTTCAATGTAGAAATGTTTCATGAAGTTTACAGAACAGAGTAAGCCAAGATTTTCAAATGCACCGGTGGACGCACGCACTGGTGGACACATGCACAGGTGAACGAATGCACAGGTGAATGCTTAGGGCAACAGGAGACATTGGCAGGGAAACGTCTGCAGTCTTATCAGACATCAACTTGAAGGTTCTCTGAACTGTGGCTGCTAAGCTGCTTCATTTCCGAAGGTTTCGCCAGATAGTCTCAAAGACCTTAGTTCAGACACAAAAGTGGACAATGAGCTTCAGACAGCCTCAGGACAGCCTAAGGACACCTGGGTCTAGATCTGCAGCATTCCAAGTCTTCATCATTGGAAAGTTCTGCCATGTGTATGGAAGGTCAATGATGGGTGTTGCCTGTTCTGGGAACTTGAGTTCACAGTGCTGCATTTACCTGTATCTATAAAGAAAGAGGAGCTTTACGTCCTGCCTGGGGAGGTTCTGTGGGAATCGTTTTTTTTTGTTTTGTTTTTTTTTTCATACAGGTTTAATTGATAGGTTTCCTCCTACCGAGGAAGAGAAGACAATATCAGTTAAACTATAAGAGAAGACTAAAGTCTTCATTGTCACAACTCTTGATAATGTTGGAGGCATAAATGAGTAATTGTCAGGGTCCTAAAGAGAAATTATTTATCCGGTTCATTTTCTTACCTGCTATAGTGGCAAGCCCTTCTAAAGAACGCTTTCATGGAGATGTCAAGGTGCAGAGTGGGCCTTTTAGCTGTCACCTCTGGGGTGTCTAACCTGTCTGTTTCCCTTTAGGAGCAGAAGAGGAGTTTGGAGGTCTCGTGTCTGCTAATCTCATACTTCTGAGGAACAGACTTCTAGACATCTTGCTAAAGCTAGTTTATACATCTAAAGAAAAGACAAACATTAACTTACAGTAAGTGAAACCTTTTTAGAAGTGATAGTCCTAGCCAGGCAGCAGTGGTGCATACCTTAAACCCCAGCACTCAGGAGACAGAAGCAGGTGGATCTCCGTATGTTTGAGGCCAGCCTGGTTTATGTATTGAGATGTATTGGGTTTTAGGTCAGCCGGGCTATATAGTGAGAGCCTGGAGAGAGAGAGAGAGAGACAGAGACAGACAGAGACAGAGAGACAGACACACAGAGAGACAGAGAGAAAGAGTGCCACTAGTCCTGTATGTTGTCACTTCCTGTTAAATAGGACTTGCATGGACCTTAATGGGTTGACTCGAACTCTGAAACTCACAGTATCTCAAAACGAGACTCAGTCGTATTTTTCTAATATGAAATGTGAGTTCCTGAAAACTAACTCTATTTCACTGAAGCCATCTGTCTTTGAACAGGGCTTGTGAAGAACTTGTCAGGACCCTGGGTTTCGACTGGATCATGATGTTCATGGAAGAGCACCTGCATCCCACCACAGTCACTGCTGCCATGAGGATTCTTGTTGTCCTGCTGAGTAACCAGTCCATTCTCACCAAGTTTAAAGAGGGACTCAGTGGCGGGGGCTGGCTGGAGCAGACAGACTCCGTCCTGACAAACAAGATCGGAACTGTGTTAGGTAAGAGACTTCAGGCGCTCGCTGCTTTAAAATAAGCGTCTGTTCCCTGCTTTTAAATCTTCTGTCTTCCAGTTTCTATCGTAGCCATTAGGAGTTGTGGATTTTCGTAACAATAAAAAGAAAAACTTAGTCTTCCAGACTCAAACTAAGGCCAGAGAGAGAGAGAGAGAGAGAGTTTTAAAACGTGGAAATGCACAGAACGGATTGTGCTTTGATTGTAACAAACTGCCGCCTTTGACCTTTAACTCAATAATTAGCAAGTGACAAAGGAACTGCCCAGTCGGAGGGATCAGGAGTTTGCCACGTGACTGTGTGAAGCGTAAAGGTATCCTCCACATCTCACAGACTAAAAGGCGAAGACATGGCCTGTGCTGAAGTCAGTCAGTCGAACAGCTGGGAGGTGTCAGAATTTAAGCCCCAGTGACTGAGATGTGAGTGGCAGCATCTAAGTCACGTGATTGCCGTGATTTGGAAACGAGATAATTGCTCAAGTGTGGTAGGTTGCTGTACACGTTTTTCTTCAATTCAGTCACACTGAGCAATTGATTAAGATACATATACTTAAAAGCAAGGCAGAGATAAATTGCTCTTTTATTGTGTTAATAATTATTATCCTTACACAAAATAAAAAAATGTATCTTCACTTGGAATTATAACAGCTTCAGAGTGCAAGTGAGTCATTTGTCTAGTGGCTTCTGTTCACAGATTTCTGTTGGAGTCCTGGCTGACATTCACTCAGCACTGAGCACTGTCCTAGGAATTGGGTAGCAAAATGGGCTTGGGTTGTATGCTGCAGCTCATGCCTGCTTGGGGACTCCTGTAGAGACTGGTTGATAGATGTACCCATGTTCTTAGCCATAGCAGTGGCTTCTCCTAGCGATCTCCTGGCAAAGCTTCAGAGGATGGTGGGTGGCCCACTTAGCTGGTTGAGACCACAGCCACAGTAGGCCTGGATCTGCCTTTCCCATGCCTGGCAGCCTCTGTCTGACACAGTACAGATCGTGATTTATAAGGAAGTCACCTTTTCTTCATGTAATCTTAATTTAAGGGCAACAAGTTTATGGATTTTTTGGATTTTTGTTTTGTTTTGGTTTTTGAGGATGAATGAAATTTAATACTTACATTTTACCAAGTATATTTTAAAATGTGCCATCTTCTATTTGACTCTTGACTCAGCTCCACTTAATTCTTTTGGAAACCTGAGCGTGGTGATGTTAGCGCTCTTTTGGATCAAGGTCACTCTTCTAATGAGCAGGGCTTGTTTCACTCGGAGAAGCATTCGTAGACTTGTATCTGTTTCTCCCAGCTCTCTGTCAGAACCTGTATCCTCATGGGCAGCCGTGCTAAAGATGGGTCAACCATCGGCTGAGAGTGGGCTAAGGATGGGGTCTGCCATGGACAGCTATCGGGCTTTACTTGTGTGGGTTCTGGGCAGGTGTGTCCCACCTGCAGCGTTGGGGCTCTTTGTTGCTAACTCTCTTCCTGACTCTCTTCTCTAGGATTCAATGTGGGCAGAAGTGCCGGAGGGAGATCCACGGTCAGGGAGATTAACCGGGACGCCTGCCATTTCCCGGGTTTTCTGGTCCTTCAGTCTTTCCTCCCTAAGCACACGAATGTCCCTGCCCTCTATTTTCTCCTTATGGCCTTGTTTCTGCAACAGCCAGTGAGCGAGCTGCCCGAGAACCTGCAGGTCAGTGTGCCTGTCACCAGCAGCCGATGTAAGCAGGGTTACCAGGTAGGAATTACCTAGTAAGGTGTCACTGTAAAACTTACAGATGCTGTTACTTCAGACGTTTAAAGTTTGATATGAGAATTTAAAACCCTGACCGTTTGCTAGGTCCTTGTCCTAACAAGACATGCTTTTTGTCTTGCTTCTGTTCTCTATGGTTGTTCATATAATGACCTGTGCTCACAGACCTTGGGTGACAGCAGCGGTGGTCTAAAGGATTGTTTGAAGTAATCCAATTTTACCTAGAATAGGATTTCATTTTCAGATCATTAAAAACAAAGGGAGGGTTGGGGAGATACTGAGTCTGCAAGCTGTTTGATACGTAAGCTTGAGGACCTGGGTTCAGATTCCCAGAACCCAAGTAAGAAGCCACAGTGGCTGTACATCCTTGTGACCCCAGCCCTGTGAGAGGGGGAATGGGTGACCCCTAGAGCTCATTGACTATGTTAGCCAAATTGATGACCTTCGGGGTCAATGAAGAGACTTTATCTTCAAACATAAAAATGAAGGCTACAGAATCATCAAGGAGAGGCACCAGGTGTGCCTCTGGGTCTCCACATACATCTGCTTATTGTATATGCTCGAATGTGCATGTCCACGTGAACACACCACACACACACACACACACACAAAATGAGTAGGTACAAGTTTTTATTTGAAAAATAATTTTAATTTCTTAATGACTAAATAACATCTACATTTTCAGGAAACCGGCCATGATTTGAGTTGTCCTTGAAGACTATTAAAATTGTCTAAATGTAGCTTATGTCTGTGGCTTCATAAAGACTTTAGCCTTTAAATTAGAATTTGCTTGCACTCGGTGCCATATGATATTCAAGTCACTTTCAGTATTTGGCCATTCTCCATGAAATCCTAAATTGTACCCTTACATTAAATCAAGGTAAAGACTTGTGCTTAGAATGTGCTTTTCCCAGGTGCTCATGACACGCAAGGCGTTATAGTCATAAGTGTTACATAAACTGCTCTTAGTAAGTCTTATTTTGTCAAATCTTACTTGTAAATAACATAAATCTGAGTCATTGCTGAGTTTGGAGAGTGAATTAATTGTGCTTCCCAAAACTCTTGCTTGAGACTGTCACATTTATAATTTCATATTTTGCTGATGCATGTGGGGGTGTGGCCATATTTTGTCTTGAAAAAAAAATGCTGAGCTGGAACAGGATGGTTGCTGGTGTGTGCCCTACCGACCTAGTTCTGACATATTGAATGGAGGGTTAGCACTGACCTGTTTGTCATTACTCAGTTTAGAAAGGAAAGAGAGAGGGAGGGAAGGAGGGAGAGAAGGAGGGAGGGAGGGAGGGAGGGAGGGAGAAAAGAAAAGCAGTTTTAAAGAAAGTTTAGAATATTGGAATTTCTAAGGATCTCCTCTAGAAAAAGGACTGGTAGTGATTGGCCATTGCTCATTTCATCTGCAGTTTGATCTGGATTCCATCTGGACCTTCATCTTTGGCGTCCCTGCCTCTAGCGGAACGGTGGTCTCTTCCATCCACAATGTGTGCACAGAGTCGGCTTTCTTGCTGCTGGGGATGCTGCGTAGCATGTTGAATTCGGTGAGTGGTAGGGGGCTGGAGGGCCTGCGTGTGATGTGGCTGCCTTACAGACAAAGCTCCTTGTTATTTACTGTAGCCACTTAATTCCTTGTCCCTCCAGCCCCCACACTGTCTTCTTAGCTCTGATGTAAGAACGGGTAATAAGACCGCAGGTTAGAGGCTTTGGGTATGTCTCAGTGGTAGACTGCTTCCCTGCCATGTGTGAGCAGGGGTTTCATACTCCGCTCTTGAAAGACCTGAAACCACAGACACCGGAAGCCAGGGTCTGCCTCTGGTATTCCAGACAGGCTAGCTTCTTTGCGCTTCTGTTTCCCAAGTTTAGATGTCTGTTGATAACAGTGTCTACCTCATAGTGCTGTGAGGATTTAATGAAGTAATATATACCCAAAATACTTTAAAGACTATCACAAGTACTAATCTTACCAACATTAGATATGTTCAGTAGATACACATGTATAATCATGGTATCTTATATATCTTATATGGTTACACATTGAGATTCTAAAACTACCCTCATTCAGATGTCAAAACATCAACAGACAAATAATACTTCCTTTTTCACAGTTCTTATTTTGAACTTAGAGATAAAGAATTAGAAGTGACAGCTCCTGCCCCAGTCTGTCCGGTGAAAGATGACGTAGCTCAGGTACAGCTTAGAAGTGTGTGTCAGAAGAGAGGCTGACCTAGATTCCTTGAATTATATGTATCTGATGGCTGTAATTTTAATTCACACTGTTGTTCTATCATCTCAAAACAAAACATTGCCATTAAATGCATCCCCTTAGGGTGCCCATGCTGGTCCATAAACAAATGGAAAAGTCTATATTGAGGAAGATGCCCCTCTTGGGGCAGGTATCAGGAAATTACCTCTATGGGCGTCTTTTCCTTCCTGCTCACCTGCAGTGCTTAGGAGTGTTGGTACTGGTATTGCGCTGCCCTCCCACAGGCAAGGCTCACAGGGAGAAAGCGACCCCCATTTTACCTTACTCCCTTTTTCCTGACAAGACGCATGGGAACAGTGAAGGCAGAGAGCCACTGGATGTGGGCCATACTCATGCTGAGAGCAGCAACTGTTCTTCGCTGCGCTGAGGGGGTGCTGGCACATCTCTAAGGATGTGGCTGGTTTTCTGGCTATTAGATTGGTTATCATGTGTGCGCACACATCTTTGCTCGTGTATGATTTATAAAGTTTTGGATCACTGATAACTGCAGTGTTGAAAATAATGAGTCCCCCCCCCCCTTCTGAATTGAGACAACCTTTTTAAACTTCGTAGGTAGCTGAGGGTGACCTCCACTCCCGGTCTTCCTCCCCACAGTCTTCAAACCCAGCTTAGGTACTCTTAGAAGGATTGCGCTGTTAACATGGCTGGTCTCTCTTGCCCCTGTGTTAGCCATGGCAGTCAGAAGAGGAAGGCTCGTGGCTCCGAGAGTATCCAGTGACCCTGATGCAGTTCTTTAGGTACCTGTACCACAACGTCCCAGACCTCGCCTCCATGTGGCTGAGCCCCGACTTTCTGTGTGCCTTAGCAGCCACCGTCTTCCCCTTCAACATCCGACCGTACTCAGAGATGGTAAGGCGAGGGATGGGGTGGCGATGGCCGTCAGGCTGGAACCAGTCTGCTCTGCTGGAGAGCAGACCTTTGTTCCTAAGCTGCTGACCAACTTTCTGTTTGTCACTCTCTGTCCCACCTCTGTCCCTCCTACGAAAGCTTCCCACTGCTCCTGCCTTCCCTCAGAGTCTGAGCTCTGCTCTCCTTCTCCTCCTCCCTTCTTCATGCTCTCCCAAGCTCCTTGCTGACATCCCCAGCCAGACAACTGCTGTTGCAAACCTTGCCCATAAGATGGTGGCTGTGTCCTTAGAAAATGCTCTTTTACGTCCTGGCCAA
Organism: Rhynchomys soricoides; assembly: GCA_019843965.1. Taxonomy (NCBI): domain Eukaryota; kingdom Metazoa; phylum Chordata; class Mammalia; order Rodentia; family Muridae; genus Rhynchomys; species Rhynchomys soricoides. The sequence goes on along the minus strand of JADRCH010000035.1, from coordinate 5,749,254 downwards.
ATAGAGCTGCTTTCTTTTTTGTTTTGAAAAGTAGATGTTTGCTGGACTTCATTTGTAACAAGTGACCCATAGAGTTGACTTTCTTCTTAAATGATAAAACAAATGTGATTCTTTGTGCTCAGCTTTTCCTACCTCGCACAGCCTGTTATTTTGTTACAAATGTTAACGGGAAATCTTAGGCTGTGATCAGACACAGCGCAGATACTTCCGGTCTCTCCCACTGGTCCAAAGACACGGCTTTTGATTCTTGTTCCTGTCCTGTTACAGGGGCTGAAGTAAAGGTCCTTCTTCATACTAATTTTTCTATTAATATAAGTGTAGAATGCTCATTCCAGACTTGTAAAGAGATACACACTGGGGTGGCTCCTGACCTCAGTACCTGGCAGGATTATAGTTTTAGAATCCTGGGCTTGGTTTAAAAAGTGTGCATGCGTACGTGCATGCTCTCGTGTGTACTAGAGCATGTGAGTGTGTGTACGGACATATATGAACTTCCTTATCTTCTCTTTAGCAACATTTGTGACTTGTTTACTGCTCTTTTTTTCTTGGTTGAATTAAACCTGTTGCTATTTTGTTTGTTTGGATTTTGTTTACCTGCAAAAAAAAAAAAAAAACAGAAAAGAAAGAAAAAACCTCAACCCTGGGGGTTCACCATTATTCTATATTCCTCTGTGGCCTGTGACATTGGCTTTTCAGTAGCCAGCCTTCAGATGTGCAGACGATCACCCTCATGCTAATTCATTTACCTGAAGTGTTTATAACTCCCATAAAGCTGATGTATTACTCACGGTCAGTCAGAGAGTTGACATGGCATAGTGCCACGTGGCTACCTTGAAAGCAGTATACAGCCCTGAACCGAGGAGCTTAATGAGAAGAAAAGGCTCAGAGCAGATAGTGTGCTTCTGATGGCACCGCTGCTTGCCACAGTTTTGATTTCTTTTGTTTTGTTGTTTTAGCACATCATGTGCTGTGAAGGCGCTACATAAACTCTGATCGATCCCACCTGATTTCTTTCCCTAGGTGACAGATCTGGATGATGAGGTTGGGTCTCCAGCAGAAGAGTTTAAAGCTTTCGCCTCGGACACGGGGATGAACAGGAGTCAGTCCGAGTACTGCAATGTGGGCACCAAGACCTATCTGACCAATCACCCAGCTAAGAAGTTCGTCTTTGACTTCATGCGAGTCTTGATCATCGACAACCTCTGTCTTACCCCGGCCAGCAAGCAAACGCCACTAATTGATCTGTTGTTGGAGGTAATGACAAAGAAACGTTCCTGCATCGCTTTTATCATGCGAACATTCATCGCTGGTTACATTCTGTGCAGAATACTTTTAGACTTCCAGTTCTTCTGGATAACGTACAGGCAGAACACGTGAGGGTACATGGTTTCTAGCATTACATGCCTGTTGGACCCTCTCTCTTGGTTTTGCTTTTTTCATTCTCTAAGTATGTTTCTGCTTAGTCCCTTACCACCTTTCTTTCCTATGGCAAACTTTTCCAGTAATGGTCAAGTGGTACCGCAGGTTTGTGTCACCGTTCTTCACCTGTGCCATTATGCTGTGAACGGAGATAGGAAAGAGACAGGGCACAGTGAGTGTAGCTCTGCTCCCATAAAGCTTTATCTTCAAGATAGACCCAGGCTGTGTTCAGCTCATAGGCAGGAGTGTGCATATGCCGGCCCTCACTAACTGACACTCTTCCCAAGTCCTAACTGCAAGCAGTCCCAATCACCCACTGCCGCCACCCCTGCCCATTACTGCTGTCCCTGTCCGGTGCAGCTTACAAAGCTTACAGCAGACTCCTATTTGTCCCTTCCTGTGGTGGGTGACAGGAATCGGCCGCATGGGAGAGGAGAGACTCTGCAGCTCAGAGTGCCATCATGGCTGGCTGTAGAGGTGAACCATCCCTGAATGCTGCTCTCAGGGTGTTCATCTAGAGCTGGGCGTGCTGCTCTGTGGGAGACTGGACAAGGCTGTGGCTTTGATTCTAAACAGCAGTGTCAAATGACCAAAATGAGAACATATTCATCTGTTAGCATCACTCAAGAACTTAGAGCAAGAGAGAGAATCCAAATGACTCATCCCCAGCTGGTTCTTCTGGCCAGTGCATGCACAAGGTGCCAAAGGGTCCTTGTTGTGCAGTAGGTGAGGTTAACATGCGGGGGCTGCTCATTTCAGAGGGAGGAATGGACAAGCACTCAGCCTGACAAATAAGCAGTTCCTCTGCTCCCTCTGGTGGCTAATGCAGTTACTCAACCTCAAAACCATGGAAGGTGTTTTTATCACTCCTGTGAAAACACATCTCAGTTTGGCCAATTAAAAGAAGTAGCTACAGAATTTAGGAGCATTTTAACTAGGCCACAAGTGTTTAAAATTGGCAGAAAGAATAATGTGTCAGCAGTAAGCCATGTGGTTAAAAGCTTGCCTGATGGAGCTTGTTCCTCTGGGAACCGTGAATTCATAGGCTACAGCAGGGGCTTGCGGTGGAGCCTTGTGGTGGCCATCAGTGACAGAGCTCCCTGATGGAACCTGGTGATAGAGCTCCATGGTGGAGCTCGGTGATAAACAAACAAGACAGCTTGAGAAGAGAGATGCTTAGTACCTTAGCATCTACGGTAAAAACAGGAAACAGCTCGTGAAAACTGAAATCACGAGATGGTGTTCAGTAGAGAGGTACTTAAAGATTAATTAACATTGAGAGAAGAGCGGGCCTGGCCTGGCATTTCTTGAGCCTTTATGAACACTAAGAGCTAATGGGTTAGTCACGAGTAACTAATGAGTTAGTCATGAATAACCTGTGAACTTCTGCTTCATTTACCCATGTCAGCTCAAGTGCGGCCCTCGACATAGATAGACATGTACAGTCGTGGCCCTTTTGGACCAGGGAGCTGCAGTTCAGGAACAACTGGAGTGTCAGATTAGAACCCCAGACAGACTTTAAGATTTATATATTTTATTTATATGAGTACACCGTCACTTTCTTCAGACACACCAGAAGAGGGCATCGGATCCCATTACAGATGGTTGTGAGCCACCATGTGGTTGCTGGGAATTGAACCCAGGACCTCTGGAAGAGCAGCCAGTGCTCTTCACCACTGAGCCATCACTCCAGCCCAGGGGTTAAACTCTTTAAACCTACAGCTGAGTTTTCATGTGTCCTTTTACCTCCTGTAACAGGTGGCAGAGTCCCTTGGTATGTTAAATACCTCTTACTTAACTCTTAACTACTTCCCTGCCCGACAGGAAGATATGATACCATCTTACCCAGAAAGGTTGGAATTTGTTTTTAAAAAATAGAGATGGGGAGATTGTTCTGGCACCACATGCATACCCTACACACATAATAAAAAAACAAACTGTGATGTTTATATTGAGTGTGAGGCGGAGGCCCCTGTTCATATAGAGTGTTTTGAGTGTACTGCTGGAGGCCTGAGTGAGACCTTGAGAGAGAAGAGTGGAAATTTCACTAAGAAATACTTGGGGTGGGGTCTACTCTGTTTGTCACATGGGGTGGGGTCTACTCTGTCTGTCACACAGGTGTGTCCCTCTGAAACCCCATTCCTTCTTTGTAGAGGAGCCCTTAGGTTGTTGTCAGGGTTACATGTGTGCATGTTACTCAGTAATTCTGAAAAGTCGTGTGTGTAGGCTCCAGCTCTGTGACTTTGTCAAGCTCTCTACCTACTTTACTGTTTATTCGTCTGTACAATGATCTGACAACCGAACCTGTCTCTGATAAGTATAATGAAAATTAACCAAGACAGCACAGTTAATAGTTAGAACACAGCCCCAGCACTTGAGACATACAAGAGGCCTGGATTAAGATTAATGATTGTTCTCGAGGTCTCTGCCCTTGCCATCCAGCTGCTCCTGATGGAGTAGATGGACTGGGTACAGGTTAAATTGAGAGAGTGTTGGGGGGGGGGGTACATGAGAGTGGAGCAGAGGAGTCAAAGCCAACAGCTCAGCTGAGGTTGGTCATGTACATCTCCTTTGTTCTGCATGACATCGTTATTTTTAGATGACAAAATATGACAGAGGGATCTATCAAGACTCCTGGCACTATTCTGAGAAAAAGGAAGAGCATCTTGTTCATAATCTTACTTGAACAGACAGTCTCAGAATAACAATATACAAGGATGTGTGACCATGGCCTGTCTGGTCCCTGGGACATTAGCCTGAGAGTCCCACACCTAGAAACAAAAGCTGAGAACCTTACGTGACAAGAGCAGGATAGCTCGATTAAAAAACCTAGAATTAGGCAGGCGGCCATGTTATCCAAAGGCTGAGCTGTCGGTTGACCCAGACGTTCGACTGCCCACTCCAAGTATGTGACCGCTCTGGAGACCGCAGTCCTCCTGAGCATCCCAGCCAACCTGAGGTGGTTAGGGACACAAGCATCAGAGAGTGGGCCTGAGCTCTGTTGTCGACAGAACGGGGAGAGACAGAAATGTCTTAGTGCACAGCAGTACTTACTGGTATTAAAAAAGTATTTCCAGTTCCAGACGGAGTTGTGGGTGTGTTTGGTCCTCTGACACTTCAGGGTGACGATGAAATTCACATTTGTTACTGGTCTTAGTTGTCTTGTTCAAATGGTCTTCCTGGGAGTCACAGCCGCCTAACTTTGAAAGAACTTAAGGTTTTGTGAATGTGGGCACCACTGTGACCTTTAAAAGAATCCATTAAAGTGTTCTTATGTACCAGCTGCAGGGCCTTGGTGTATACATTTATGTCATTAACTGGCAAATGTCACTTTGAAATAGTTACATCTCCATTTTAGAGACAGGGTGACCACTGGTTATTGTCAACTTGATACAAACCTAAAGTCATTCTGGAAGAGATACTCTCCGTTGAGGACATGTCCCTACCAGGTGGCACTGTGGGCCATGCCACCGCTGGACAGGTGGTCCTCGGTTGTATAGGAAAGTGGCTGAGCAAGCCATGAGGAGCAGGTGGGATGGTCAGAAACAGTCGGAGGGCTGTTTCCCTGGCACACTTCCACCTGCATACACAAGAATGCTGTGACAGTTGGAATTGTTCACTGTGTGTCAAAGGCCTGGCATTTCAGGATGACAAGGGGATTCTTGCCATGTGCCAGGTTTGAAAGTTAGGTGCCTGGGTTGTTCCACCTAATGACCAACAGAAATAGCTGTCAGCGTGTAGTTCAACTATGTCCTAAGCGTTTGCTCAAGATAAGCACTCCACAAACTCCATCAGAATGCGGGCCATACAGCTGCTCACTGTGCTCACTGCTCACTGGGTAGGCACGGCTCACAGACAACCGGAGGAGCATTCTCATTGGCTCCAGCCGGGCACAGTGCTTCCCTTCACAGGTAGGGAAAACACATCCCATAATTTCCTCCGAATGCATATGAAACTCAGCACTGAATTGTGGGCCTAATTAATTTTTTCTTTGAGGACTCTTGGCTACTGTATTTCTTGAGTTTTTACATTTACTTCAGTGACTTCATGGCTTATTTTATATACTTTTCCTTATAAACTGCTGAAATGAGATAGTGGTAAAATACCAAATATTTCCCACATTATTATTGTAGTTGTTGCGGTAAATATTAATGGGTGGGGGGGTTACTTCACTTAGACCATTCAGTTCCCAAATAAAAAACACAAAAACCTTTATATTTATAATAAGCCTTAAAGCACTAGAGCTGGGCAGATATCTACCCTCTGTGCTGTTTTACCTATGTCCCGTCGATAGCCGCCCCCCCCCTCTGTGCTGTTTTACCTATGTCCCGTCGATAGCCGCCGCCCCCCCCCCCATCACTCGGCATGCTCAGCTTGGGCCTCTCCTACTCCAACAGGCAGGCCCTCAAGGCCATACACACAGGGTCCACCTAACCCACAGTGATGTCATCCTTCTTCCTCTCTCCTCCCATGGTCCCTGCCTGAGACCCCAGTGGGACCTCCAGCCCTGTCTACCTCTTTTCCCAGCTACAGGCCTAGGGATCTTTATTAACGATCAGGGATAACTGGGGGGCGGGACAGGGTTTACACAACAAAAGCTGGTATCCATTCATCTTGGAGCCACCAGGTCCTGGGATGCAGTATTTAGCCTTTGAATGCGAGCAGCACCAGACCAATCCATTACTTATGTTAGGGGTCAGGGTTTGGAAAGAATCATTTCGGAGATGGGGCTTTTTCTTTATACTGTTTAAGATTCTGTGGTTTGTAAAGGAAGTGTATGGTTACATTCTCCGTGTACTCCCTTGGGCTGGTTTCTTCTTTCTGACATAGTTTACAATGTAACTATGGTGGGACCTGTGTTTACATAGTATCTTTTTGATTCTGATGTGTGTTGTGTTAATATACAGGCTTCCCCTGAGAGATCTACAAGAACTCAGCAGAAAGAATTCCAGACTCACATTTTGGACAGCGTGATGGACCACTTGCTTGCGGCTGACGTGTTATTGGGTAATGCTGTGTTTAATTTTTAAAGGAATCCTATCCTTGGATCCTTTTTTTTTTTTCGGTTTTTTGAGACAGGGTTTCTCTGTGTAGCCCTGGCTGTCCTGGAACTCACTCTGTAGACCAGGCTGGCCTCGAACTCAGAAATCCGCCTCTCTCTGCCTCCCAAGTGCTGGGATTAAAGGCGTGCGCCACTTTCCTCTCCCCAAGCTCCAAGTTCTCCTTCCGTCTGTCTCTTTAGTCTGGTCCATTATATAAGTTTTTTTTTTATGTTTGAGATGATACATACATTTTGCACTCAGCTGTTTGCTAGTGTCACTATAGAGTGCTATGTCTCATGCACACGTGCTTATCCATATTATTGCTGATAGACATATGGAACTTTCCAGGTGGAGACAACTCTACTGCTGTAAACATTCTTATTTCAGGAGCTATAAGCATGTATAGAATGTGTGTCTGTAGGGTAGCGGAATCTCCAGTGTGTGCACGCTTATCTTCAGGATGTACTTCTGAAAGTCAAAATGCACTGGACTGTATTCTCTTAAAGCATTTATATTGAATTGCAATACAAAAGGTAACACTTGGGACATGTACAATAGAGACAGCATTTATGTATCAGACAACATGAAATCTCTAAGAGAAGAAAATTTATCGGTTCAAAGCCAGGCGTATTATGGCTACCTGTCATTCAGGCATGATGCCAGAAGCTATAAATCATGAGGATTGAGGTTCATGGAAAGCCTAGGCTATCTCATGAGACCCTTCTCAAACAACAAAAGTATAAAAGTCTTAGCAATTTACGTTATATACTACTCTAGAGTGATCACTTGAATCGTACAACCTCTGTGCTGGTAAATTAATATTTTTTTGCAAAGTAATTTGCCAGAAGTAGTCTTTAGTCAGTATGTAACTAAGTTCTCAAAACTAGACATCAGCTCATATTTTTGTGCCTGTTCTTCTGTGCTGAGATCATCTGTGCCACAGAAGGTCACAGAATGAGAGCCCTAGCAGGGATAACAAAGGATCTTGTGTGTGGTGCCTCCAGATGGTGCAGTGTGGGTGAGGAGGAGGAGGGCTGGTCCGAGGCAGTGTGTTCACAGCAGCCGACTGGAGACACTGGGGTCACCTGGTTAAGAGAGATTGCCCTGCTGGTCACAGCTGTCTGAGGCATTTGGCTGCAGCCCCTTGCTTTCTTCTGAATCTTATGTCATTTCATTGCCATGGGAAGTGCGCTGCAAACAGTTTGGAGGACTTCTTATTCCCATTCATTATTCACAGATAATCCATCTTTAATTGAACTTTTTTATTCGGTGGAGATATACTGACTATTGCTGACAGTTCTAGCTTCTCCCAGGCTGGCTTTAGGTGTAAGACTTTCAGCCCACAAAGCTTTAAACTTGAGAAAATATTCTTTCCAGTGTTTATCCTGATTTCTGGCTGTGCACATCCCTAAGATAGTCCCTAAGAGCATGCACTCAGGGTTCATAAGGTCGGTGGGTACACTCAGCTTGCCTTAGCCTGTGTCTTTAGGGTCTTGTGCCTATAGATAGCAATTTCCTGTTTTCCCGCCTGCATTTAGGGGAAGATGCATCTCTGCCTATTACCAGTGGAGGAAGCTACCAGGTATTGGTGAACAACGTGTTTTATTTCACACAACGCGTGGTGGACAAGCTTTGGCAAGGCATGTTCAACAAAGAATCGAAACTTCTTATAGATTTTATAATTCAACTCATTGCACAGGTAATCCATCCTCACTATTCACTGTGGAGTGCATGTTTCTTTTGTATAATCTTTTTCCTGGTGTGTCAAAAGTACTGGAAGTAGATGTAACTGACGAGAGAGTAAATTGGGTAAACCCAAACTTTGTAAAAAGTGAATTTAATTCATACTTTGACTCCTCCTCCCTCCCCTGGGGCCAGTGCTCTCCTTATGAAGGTGCCTGGTGTTTTCAAACTGTGATTGTCCCACTAACCATTCCCCACCCAGATGCATTAAACACCTTAGTTACTACGGCTTGATAGGTCTTTATGCCATTGTCTGAAAACTACGGACATCCTCCTACTCCTAGGAGGATGCATTTCCCCTCATGCATGCTTGCCTGAAGAGCATTTGACTAATCTTACTTTGTAATGTAGAAAAATGGGAAATACTTTCCCCTGTATATTATGGTTTCTGGTTTTGTGGGTTTATGATGTGTGTGTGTGTGTGTGTGTGTGTGTGTTTCTTGTGTTTTGTTTTCTTTTTATTGTGCTTTTCTTGTTTTAATTTTGGTTTGGGTTGTTGTTCGTTTCTTTGACCATTTGTTTTCTAATGAGAAAGATAAAGGAAGAAAGAAAGAAACAAACAAACAAACAAACAGAGGGCATGTAGTTTAGTAGGTGGGGAGAATCAAAGTTAGTTGGGAAGGGAAACCCAACATCAGAATCTATAGCCAGAAGAAATAAAATTTTCAATTAAAAAAAAAATGGCGCATTTCCTTTTACAATTACATGAATGACATATGGTGGTTATGAGCAAATTTAAAGATGTAAGAAGTAAATGAAAAGAAAAACCCTCTCTTCCCTATGCCATACTTGCCGTGTGCGGTGTTCTGCTGGTATGATAGGGTAGACCATTCTCTCTGAAGACATGCATTTACAGTTAAGCCAAAGAGGACAACTCTCAAGTGAGGGGTGAAGCCAGAGCCAGCATAGCTCCCACTGATGTTTGCTGTGCTCTTGAATCAGCATAGAGACTATGTAGGGTAGTTTGGTTGGAGGCCCCACGGGGAGGGGGGGGGGGATCTGCATGCTCTGTGACACGGGCATGGACTCTCCTCACAGGGGCTTTTTGTACAGGACTCTTCATTCTTAAATTGCATTTATGTGTCTCGTGGGTTCTGAATCCGAATAGCAAGGGCTCAGTATTTTTCAGCCAAGTGCTCCGAGGACTTAGCATGATACCTGTTATGTAGTAGCTGATGCAAGCGTGCTTGTGAATGACAGCGGGGGTTTGCATGTTTGTCCTCTTACTGAAAAGATCTTTCATTTCTTCAGTCAAAGAGAAGATCACAGGGCTTGTCTCTGGACGCAGTGTATCACTGCCTCAATCGGACCATCCTGTACCAGTTCTCCCGCGCACACAAAACTGTCCCTCAGCAAGTAGCTCTCTTGGATTCACTCCGGGTCCTTACTGTGAACCGGAACTTAATCCTAGGACCCGGAAACCACGACCAAGAATTCATTAGCTGTCTTGCTCACTGCCTGATTAATCTACATGCTGGAAGGTGAGTCTCTCGGGGTCCGTTTGCCCTGTTGTCTTTGATTCCTTATCTTTTGCGATACCTATTGCTTTCTTGGTTTTAATTGTTTTTGTTTACTGCTTTATGAAAACTGTACAGGGCAAGTGTTGCATTTTAGCAGAAACAATGAGGATTTTTTTCTTTAAATCTAGTTTAACATCTTTAAATTTGTTCATAGTCACCATATGCCATTCATGCAATTGTAAAAACATTTCTACCTTTTTATTGAAAAATTGTTTTATACAATAATTCTGATCATGGTTTCCCCTCTGAGGTCCTCCCCACTGACCCAACAATACACCCTTTTTCTTTCTCTCTCTTTAGAAAACAGGCTAACAAAACTAAACTAAAAACAAATAAACCAGAACAAAAAGAAAACAGAAAAACCCCAAGAGACTCACAGGCACATGTATGCACAAGCAAAACCCATAAAAGCACAGATCCAGAAATCGTTATATGCAAGGAAAAGCCAGTAAGAAATAAATAAGCAAAGAAATAGATAAATCCCAAAGCAGTGTAAGACAAAACACCTACAAAGATACCATTGGGCTCCTATCGTGTTGGCTGTCTACTGCTGGCAAACACAAGACGTTTATGTAGGTATCTTCAGGGAGGGAAGAGCTTGGCACTCCATGGCAGCTGTTAAATGTCTCACTGATCCTGAAGCAAAGGAGAGTGAGCTACAGACTGGAGGGGCCACAGGCATGCAAGCAGTGGTCTTAGAGAAGAGACCATTGTGTAATTTTAAGATAAAAACATTAACACTAAAGCGCCTTTAATGTTAACATGGCCGTCTGGATCCCTAGAAACTTCCTGAACCACATGCAGCTCCATGTGTTTGTGAGATCATCCCTTCAATGGCACCTCTGTGGTAAACTGGGAGTCCTGTTTTTGCATCTGCTGGATTCAGTCTGTCCGGTGGTAATGGAATGATGTGATGGGGCCAGTGCTTACACGTGTCTGCAGAGTAATCCGTAGTAATTATAGCTTTCGGCTATGCCGTCCCCTCAGATATCTGGTTTGAATGTTTCAGCAGTGTGGAAGGATTTGGACTGGAAGCCGAGGCACGTATGACCACATGGCACATCATGATTCCTTCAGACATCGAGCCAGACGGTGGCTACAGCCAAGACATCAGTGAAGGTAATCTTCCCTCTGACAGAGGCAGTGTTATTTATTTCCTGTCTTTAGGCATAACAACACTGGTTTCAAAAACTATGAACACAGCCAGCCTGTACACATTCCAGCCTACACACAGACCGTCTTCAAATGCCAAGATGAGCAAACGCTAAGCCCGATGATGCTCACCTTGAACCTCCTCAGGAAGCGTGGTTGGTGGCGTCTATGCTGCAGATGCTAACCAGCATTGCCTAGAACTGCTGATGTTTGTGTTGGCACATCCCCACTAGAGACATGTCTTCTGAGACAGGTTGTCATTGGTACCACTTGATACCTTCTGTGTTTATTTTTTTGAGCCAGTTTCACTACATACCTAGGCGGATCTTGAACTCACTATGTGAGTTCTGCAGACTGGCATCGTCAGTCTCACTGGGAACTTGTGACACTGTAGATTGTGGAGCTGCTCTGATTGACTGTCGATCACAGGTCCTTCTAGGGAGTGTTAAGGCTTGCTAAGGATGGATGGGCAGGCCTCTGTGAGTGGGGGCATAAACTGATGCAGGTATGGGGGATTGTGGACAGTCCTCAAAAAACAAACAAACAAACAAAAAACCAAACAAAACTCAAAACAGAAGCTAGCTATGGTGGTATACATCTTTAATACCAGCACTCAGGAGGCAGAAGCAGGCAGCTGTCTGCCAGTTCAAGGCCAACAACCTAGACTGCATAGTGAAGCCCTGTATAAAAAAAAAAAAAAGCTACTTTATGACCTCTCTTGGATGTATGCCCAAAGGACTAAGTCAGCTTACCATAGGGATATCTGATACCACAGCCAGGAACTAGAACCATATGTGGGATCTAGATTTAAATGCATGTACGTATAAGAGAGATGGGGAGATCGTGAGAGTTAAAGGGGTCACCATGAGAGAATGGGGGAGATCCTGAGAGAAGGTGAGAGAAGATGGCATGTGACAAGAAAGCAGAGATGGGGGAGGGGGCTGAGAGAGGGGGAGGGGAGAGTACCAGCAGGAGAGCGTGGGAGAAGGCCTAGGACAAGAACTGACAGAATGATGTGTGTGTGTGTGTGTGTGTGTGTGTGTGTGTGTGTGAGAGAGAGAGAAAACACCTAAGGACAACAACTGACAGAATGGTGTGTGTGTGTGTGAGAACACCTAAGGACAAGAACTGACAGAATGGTGTGTGTTTGTGTGTGAAAACACCTAAGGACACTTGTTTTGTATCATACCTGAAAACGAAATATAAAGAAAATAAAGTAAAAAACTGTTTTTAAGGGCCTGAGGGTATAGCCCATTGACAGCTCTGTGTAGCACACACAGGGTCCTGGATTCAGTTTGAGATACCAATTCTTATCTGGAAGTTGGTAGATAAATACTTGTGGTTTTTTTGTTGTTGTTCTTTTGTTTTTAATTTTCTAAATGAATAATACAGCATTTTCTCATGGTTGTAAAGTTTGTTTTTTTTTTAAAAAAATAGTTTCCACATAGATAAAACTTCGGCTTATCTATATTAACTACCCCTTTTCATTGAACTGAATATAATCTAACTGTAAAATTTTGTTTCACAATTAAATACAGCAGTTCGGATTCCTAAATGGAGAGAGGAAGAAAAGAGCTGCCCTCGTGTTCTCTCTGGATCCTTTTCTTTCTTTCCGTTTTCTAGGGCGTCAGCTTCTCATTAAAGCTGTCAACAGAGTTTGGACTGAGCTGATCCACAGTAAGAAACAAGTCCTGGAGGAACTCTTCAAGGTCAGCCTGCCTGTGAACGACAGGGGCCACGTGGACATAGCCGTCGTCCGGCCACTCATTGAAGAGGCTGGTCTGAAATGCTGGCAGAATCATTTGGGTAAGAAGGGTCCCCGGTCCCACTGCTGCCGCCCCTGTGTGCACACTGCAGACTGCTGCCGCCTCTGCGAGCGCAGCGGTGGCTGCCCCTGCGAGCGCTGCAGACCGATGCTACCCCTGCGCACACTGTGCGCTTCTGCCACTTTGTATGGCTCAGGCTTTGTGCTGGCCACCTGTGGGTTTAGACGACCTCACCAGTGGCACAATCTAAGCTACATCTCCACAGCCTCTTACCTGAAAGACACATGTACCTCTGAGGTAGCGACTCTTAGCAGTTCTTCATCTGGGTGACTCATTCCCAGATCTGCTTACAGGCGCGGAAAGGGGGTAAGGGGCCATGCCTGCAAGCCTGAGGAGTTTTATTTGCAGAGTTTCAAGACTGAAAGTCAGAACTGTAAAGTAGAACAGTGATAGCCTCACTGTGATAGAAGTTGTGCAGAGTGGGCTGACTCAGCCTAATTCCTCACTGCATTACAGTCAGATTTTCAGACTGTGCTTGACCACTGAGAGCTGCAGCTATAGGAAGGGAATGGCAGATAATGGGGAGAGGTCTGTGATCTATGACCGTAATATGAGAAAAGTAAAAGGCTAATAAGTACATGTTAAACTTTACAGTTGCTTAATTTTAAACTTACAGCCCACGAAAAGAAATGCATAAGTCGAGGAGAAGCCTTGGTGCCTACCACACAATCCAAACTGTCCCGGGTCAGCAGCGGCTTTGGTCTGTCCAAGCTAACGGGATCAAGAAGGAACCGAAAGGAAAGCGGTCTTCATAAACACAGTTCTTCCCCGCAGGTACAAGGCTCCTGACCCCTGTGCTTAGTGGTTAGATCTGCAGGGTCGCTGTGTTTTCTATAATCCTGCGTGCATATGCACTCAGAAGTCTTAGAGTGGAACTTTTCTACATTCTGCTTTAGAAGAGAGAGGGCTGACAGATTCCAGAGTGTCTTCCTTTTGTAAAGTGCACGTGGTGCTGGGTATGTATATCCATCTCATAACTGGAGCCAAACAACAGTCAGAGACTGACAGACTATTGCAATGTTTTCACGTGTTTTCTGACGGTGAATAATGCCCTTATTGATAATTACACGAGTCATAAGGCGGTAACAGATGACTGTTTACTTTTATAGTCTAGTTATAAATACTTGTGATTGATTTTATTAAATCTCATCTCCCTCCTCTGACGTTTCGTCTTCACACTTGACCCTTAGGCCAGGGCAGTATGGAAAGGCTCTGAAGGAGTTGGCATATACCCAGCATACATTATGCCGCGATGAGCTTCTGAGAAGGGAACTTTGAGGTGGGGTCCAGTATGTAGGAAGAGGATTAGGGAATGCCCTGAGAATCTTTCCTTATGCAGAAAAGCAGGGAACTGTTCCCTGGGAAGCCCCCTGTATAGCATGCCTTACCCTACTTGGCTGAGGAAGGACGTGGGCCACACTGATCTCTCAGACCTGGTTGATCCGCACTGAGCTGAAGCCACCGAGCCTTGCACCGCAGTTCAGCCACACATCGGCTCTGCGGGACTGTGGCCCGTCTCCACAGATGAGGTGGTCCTGAGAGTGACAAGCCAGGACTCCAGCGCTGGGGTGGGAAATTGCAGATCTGTGGCTGCCCGCATTCCCCAGTTGTCATATAAGCTGTCACTCAGTGTGTTTGCTTTTGTTTTCTATAGCAGCACATGGGCCAGATTTTAACTCACAGTTCGGCATTAATTTTAGGCACTGTTAATTTTCAAATAATTAAATAAATAAACAAATCAGGAAACTTGAAGGCCTCTTTCTCCATGGTTTATTAGGAGATTTCCCAGTGGATGTTTACACACATTGCCGTTGTGCGCGACCTGGTGGACACACAGTACAAGGAGTATCAGGAGGTGAGCATCTGGAACAGTGCCGGTGATGTCTGGCGTCCTTGGCTGTGATGTTTGCTAGCTGTTTCAAGTGTCACATTCTTGGGTCCCAGCAAACCCAGCCTCTCATAAAACCAATAGCTTTCTTTCCTTAAACCATAATTAAAATACGAGTGTAATATTTACTGAAATGACTTGGCTTGGATTCGCTACCCTGTTAGAACCCTGTTTCAAGTCAGCTGTGCCTTTTTCATTGCTGAGAAAACAACCTGGTCTCCTCCCCACACACACTCCCAGCGTCAGCAGAATGCCCTGAAGTACGTGACCGAGGAGTGGTGTCAGATCGAGTGTGAGCTGCTACGGGAACGAGGGCTCTGGGGTCCCCCCATCGGCTCCCACCTAGACAAGTGGATGCTGGAGATGACGGAGGGGCCCTGCAGAATGCGGAAGAAGATGGTGCGTAATGACATGTTCTACAACCACTATCCCTATGTGCCTGAGACAGAGCAGGAGGCCAGCGTGGGGGTGAGTACAAGCCGGCCTCACTCTCGTTCCTTATCGCTCGGGTTCCTGCTAAGGCGGACTGAGACTGGAGGGCCGGGTCTGTAACTAGTGACATAGCCAGGGGTGGTGCGGAATGGACTCTGGAGCCTCACTGCTCCAGTTTAAGATGCTGTGCTGCCATACTGCGTGTCACAGGACCCCTTTAGTTTTCCACACGTATACGTTTAATGTTGGGAATCGGGTTCGACCTCATAGGGCTGTTAGGAAGATCACAACAGTTGTGTATAGAGTCTTAGAGCAGTGCCTGCCACGGAGTTAAGCGCCTAGCACCTCCTGTCTTCCTGTGTGGGAGTCCTGGCTCCATTCGTCTTGTTCTCTGTGGTTCCAACTGTCATTCAGAAGGGCTTTTTTAATTCTGAAGGTTTTATACAAGAGTTTGTTTGCTGGGTCCCAAAGTTTACATAGTATAGGTGAACCTCTCCGATGTGAGAGGATGGGGTGGGGTTTTCTGAGAGCCACAGGGGTGTGCTCTGTTGAAGTTTTAGCTCCATATACTCAGTAAGTTCACTCCTGCCCTCAAGCATGTTAGAATTAGAGGTCAACTGACTCTTCTTTCCCCTCCCTAAACCCTATTGCCACCCAGCTTATGAAATACAGCCAGACGCTTGCCTGAAGGCTGACAGGCAGACAGGGCTGGTTCGGTGGGAGCAAGGGCGGATGAATTGGTCTTGTGCCTTATTTATTGAGAATGACCATCATTCCTAAATGACATTTTCATTACTCTGTTGCATAAGCCGGAGGATGCAGTCATGATTAAAAAGCTAATTCTATTTTAGATCGTTTTGTTAGAAATTAAATTAATTAGATTATTTCTGTAGCTTAGTAAAGTTTTGCTTATTAAACCTTTGAGGAAGAGTCTAGAAGTTGTTCAGTGGGAAGGTAGGTTGAGACAGGATCTCACAGACTCCAGGATGACCTCAAATGGAAAATCTTCCTGCACCCATGTCCCAAGTGCCGGGATTGCAGGTGTGAATTTATTTGTATGAGTGTTTTGCTGCATGAGTCTATGTGTGTCATGTGTGCGTCTGGTATCACAGGAGTCTGAAGGAGGACCTCAGATTCCCTGCGACTGCTGTCATGTATATTGTGAGCCACCACATAGATGTGAGGAACGAAACCTGGGTCATCTCTCCAACTTACACCTAGACGTCCCTAAGCCTTGATACTAATGTACTGTAAAAATAGTACAGCTGATTGTCCAACCTTTGAATTTTATTTCTGGATAATTTTGAAGTTTGTTTATAGAATGTAAAATATATTTTGGTAGTTCATATTCCACGGACTTGAAAGACTGTCAGCTAAAACTAGTCTAACAAAAGAACCTAAGTGTACTGGCTAGTTTTGTGTGTCAGCTTGACATAAGATGGAGTTATCACAGAGAAAGGAGTTTCAGTTGAGAAAATGCCTCCTTGAGATCCAGCAGTAAGGCATTTTCTCAATTAGTGGTCAAGGGGGGAGAGCCCATTGTGGGTGGTGCCATCCCTGGGTTGGTAGTCTTGGGTTCTATAAGAGAGCAAGCTGAGCAAGCCAGGGGAAGCAAGCCAGTAAGCAGCATTCCTCCATGGTCTCTCTGCATCAGCTCCTTGACCTGCTTGAGTTCCAGTCCTGACTTCCTTTCGTGATGAACAGCAGCATGGAAGTATAAGCCGAATAAACCCTTTCCTCCCCAACTTGTTTCTTGGTCATGATGTTTGTGCAGGAATAGAAACCCTGACTAAGACCCTAAGTAATTAATGCCTTGAGAAAACTCAGTCAAATGTGGTAAGGTTGGGGTTCTCATTTGACACTCTATTCTCTCTGCTTTGGGAAAACTTAGTTAAATTTAACAAATTTCAGATTGTCACTTGAAAATCTACTCTTTCTACACAGTGACTGTTCGAGGTGGGTGGGATAGTTCTCACAGTGTAAGGCACTGTGTCAGTGACACTGCTATTGTGTGGTTTCCATGGTCCTCAGAGCTGGTGTTAGCAAGTCAGTGTAGGTTATGAGGAAATCTAAAACTCAATCCTCTGAGACCTAAGGCAAGAAAATAAGATCCTGAGCTGACAAGATGGCGCAGCAGGTAAGGTGCTTCCCACAAAATGGTAATGGTGAGACTGGGTTCAATCCCTAAACCCTCTTGGTAGAAGGAGAGAACTAACTGCCTAGTTTTCCTCTGACCTACATATGTGCACTGCAGTGCATGTGTGGTACCACACTTATGTACACAGACACGCACACACTCACTCACACTGCTGCAAACAGGGCATAGCTCAGGGCAGACAGCTGGCTTACTTCACAGCCCTTCTTCTGACTAAGGGGATCTCTTGTAGCTGCCTCTACATATATATTTTTTCATATAGATCTTTTAGGACTCAAGCTAAATGGTTCATTTGGGAAGTTTTGTTACCAGCATGGTTTTGAGATATTAAAATTAAAAAGTATAAAATTGCCTCCTAGAAATTCTAACTGAAGAAATAGGTGTCTGTATGGCCATAATTGTAGTAATAATTTAATACAATTTTTCTAAGTAAAAGAGAATTGTGGTAATACCAGCTTGTTGGCACACTTTCCACATTTGCCTTTCAGTTCTAGACTCTAAACATTCAGTCCAGTCAAGGGTTGATAGCAAGTGTATACTCACTCTTGTACACATGTGTTTGATGTGTACTGCCCTCCTGGCTGGGGCTCTGCAGTAAAACATGCAGCAAAAAATCAGAGTCCATGCTCTTGTATTTAGCACATACCTATCCCATAGGGTTTTGTTGGTCTTGTTTTATCAATTTTAATATTAAAAAATGTTAAGAACACTTCTGTTTATTATTAATTTGGGTTCAGTGTTTTTATAACTTTTTGTTGGGGTAAATCGTATATTCATTGAAATCACAAATCTTAAGTAGACTGAGCCAAGGGCCTTACACTGTACCACTGAGCTGCACACCTAAACCCCTTCTTTCTTTCTCAATACTGAATTTTAAGATCAGATTAAGTGGTTTTACTTACTTCTGGTCATGGCAGCTCAATCCATCCAGTATTTGGGGAGCAGAGGCCAGAGGATTGTCTTGATTTGGGGGCTAGTGCAGTCCACACAGTGATTTTCCAGCCAGGACTGTGTAATGAGAGCCTGTCTCAAAAACAAAATCTTTTTTTCAGGAATTGAACCCAGAAAGCTTTTACTTACATTGTTCAGTGAGTTTTGACAAATGACTGCCATCCGTGTGCACCTGTCTCCCCCAAGACAGAGAACCCTGCTATGTGTGTACCCAGACCTCTCCTGCTAGGAACCTCACAGGGGTTCTCTGCTTTGAGGCACTTGCTTATTTTCTTTTAAAGTTCAAGATTCACTGAAACAGAGCGAACCACGCGCTTAAAAATGTGTTACTACCCAGGGTCTGCTCTGCCTGGGAAGGAAGCATGGTAGGAAGTGTTCACTCCAGAACAAGGTCACAAAGTCACCCTCAGATAGGAGTCTTGGAGAGGAAGTTACCTCGAAAGGCCTTCTGACTGTCTTCTGTACCAGCGCTCAGCAGAATTGCCCTCTGTCAGTCAGGCAATTGATTGCCTACTTCTTCTGAAGTCTGACGATTCTGTCCACCTTCCTCTGTTGGTTCTTCCCAGCCACTGTCTGTAAGGTAGTGAAGGGACTATTCAGGGGCTTCTGTGGCAGAGTGGGCATCAACTAATCTGCCCCATGTTCATGTGCCAAGAGGTATCGTAGATAACAGCTTAACCCATGTGAGTTGTTACAACAGGGATTTGGGGATCCATAGGGGGAAGAACTGTGGAGACACTGGCTAGCATGAGATTCTGCCACTAGCTCTTGTGTTTTAGTCTTTCCCTTTGAAAGTTCCTGTAAAGTCACCCATAACGGCAGTGCTGATGTTTTGTTTTGTGATGTTTAAGTCTGTCTATTCAGGGCACTGAAACTTTTGGTGTGTTTAAATTTTACTTAAAACACCGATCTTCCGTCATGGAGAAAATAGCCACATGTGCTCAGGGCTTGTGCAAATAGACAGGTAGATTTTGTTAATTCCTTTTGAGTTGAGTATGCCTTCTATATATTTCTCATGGTCCTCAAGGAAATTTTGGTTTTGTGATCTTTGTATGTTTTTTTTCCCCTTATGTGTCTATACTTAATCCCCTGTTTTCAGTCTGAGATCCCAAGTAAACAACCAGAGCCACCTGATGATGTCATTGCTCAGAAGGTAAAGAATTAATGACCACAGAATGCAGACTACTCACAGCTTTGTCCTTAGTGCACGGTAGATGGTAGACAGACTAACTTCAAAGACTCACTCTCTGTGATCCTCCTGGGGTGGAAAACCCCGGTGCTGAGACAGCTCCCCTTCTTCGGCTATTCCCAGGGTCTATGCTGCTCACTAACAGGCTGGGTCCTCACCTCTTACCATGTGCTGCTTCACGAGTAACTAACCAGTTTACAGGCATGTTAGTAATGGGCAGCCTGCAACCCTCAACTTCTTAAACCATGATGCAATTATTTTAAATGCTGAGAATGTGAGACTCTCTTAAACAGCTTTCCAGTCAGAAGAAATTTATCTAAGAAGGAAGACTATGATCACTGTTTTGGAGCGCACTTTTAACTGGCGTACAGTTTTTCATCATTTTAGTTTCCCAGACAGATCCAGGACTTTCAGTATAGATGCAGAAATGCATCAACATACATCTTTAATCCATTATGCTGCCCATCACTAACCATGCCATCATCATTAAAATGTTAGCAGTTTGGGTGGGTGATACTCCGGTTACTGTCCAGCCTCCTGCTCCTTGCAGACTACTAAGTCTTCCTTCCTGTTTAATAAAGTATGAGCAATTTTGAGTTGACTATGATCATTTCACTTCATACAGAGCAACCATAAAGGTACTAAGTTTATTGTTCATTTAAAGAGCCCATGAGATGGGCTTCCCACTCCTAGGAGATTCCCGGAGCCTTTTTTTTTTTATGCTTTGCAGTGTCGTGTAATGTAGTTTCCGTCTCCACTTTTTTTATGCTTTGCAGTGTTGTGTTGTGTAATGTAGTTTCCGTCTCCACTTTTTTTATGCTTTGCAGTGTTGTGTTGTGTAATGTAGTTTC
>JADRCH010000035.1:5701271-5718375 GCA_019843965.1 Rhynchomys soricoides | reverse complement strand
TGTATTGTTCTCCTCAGGTTACAGGGGTCCGCTCTGTATTGTTCTCCTCAGGTTACAGGGGTCCGCTCTGTAATGGGGTCTTGATTACCCTCGGCTGTTGCAACTTGCCCATCTGGTCTTTAAGTTTAAACCCTCACTCTGCTGCAAGCCCAGCAGCCTTTTAGCTGCTTTGTAGTTCTTCAGAGATCCCGCTGGGCCACAGCCATGTCAAGGTCCCATACACTCCCCAGTGTTTGCCGACACCAGGTGGCCCATCGCTGTGTTGTGAGACTACAAACTAACTTATATTTCATACACACATATGGAAAAACTTAAGAGATTCTGCCTTTTATAAATGAATGTTTTTCTAATCTGTGCACATGAAAATTTATTAAGTTGATATCATGTTGCCTTTAATTTTTTTTTTAAGCATAGCAAAAAAAAAATTAAATATGTGCACTTGTTAACCTCAGAAACAGGCCCTACAAGTTCCATTTTCATTGTTAATAGAAATATGGAAGGGAAAAAGTTTCCCGTCTCTGTCCTACAGTAATGAAGATTGTTCTAGCTAGTTTCCAGAGACAGTTCTGCACGTGCGCATGCTCGGAGAATGGCACCTATGGCACTGAGCCTGGTGTGTGCCATCAGGGAGCTTCCAGATGATGGACCAGTGATTAACTTTCAATACTCAGTAATGATAACCTTAAATAGCATTTTATAATGCTGACAAAGTGCACACTCTGAAATGTAGTACAAACATTGTAAATAAACTGAGCAGCTGTGCTACTGTCATACATTCTCATTGTCAGTTGCTTATTCAAGGTCTGTCTCAGGAGCTGTGTACCTACTATGTGGAGATTATTGCATATTTCTATTCTTTTGCTAAATGTCTTTGGATCTGTTTACATGGGAACAATAGTGAGAATTAGAAAGTTGGATTAGATTGGGTCCTTCCAGCTCCTGCACTCATGCTGAACAGTGATGTATACACTCTGCTACATCCCAGGGCACCTCGGCTGAATCAGGGATAGTGAAGCACAGGTCATAGAAAGCTGCCTCCCTTGGTGTATGTAGGTCACGCCTTCTGTATTTTCTTTTGGTGCAGATAGTTCCTGTTTCAAAGTCTCATCACAGTTCTCTAAAGTGATTTCATGGCCCACATTAGCAGATCCATTCTGTGGGCTGAGGAGAACTTGTAGACAGTGGGTGGGATGCCTCCGTTGTAACGCTGCTCGGGTCTGCACCTCTGACCCACACTTGGTTTCCTTCTGTGTAGGTCTGGATTACTCAGCACTCTGGTTGGAGAGAAGTCTGTGACTCAGAGATGGGAGGTGAGTGCCTTGCACACACATCATGGTCCACAAAAGGAAACAGTTCTCTTTTTTGGATGGGGGGGTGGGGTTGTTGTATTGAAATCTTTTTTTTTTTAATGTTCATTTTTGCATATAATTTTATTTTAAACATAAAATAACTTGTTGGTCTAAGATGGGTCTTTATTGTCTTTCCTAAGAGAGGTGAAATCAGCAACTTCCAGTATTTGATGCACTTAAACACCCTGGCCGGCAGATCCTACAACGACCTCATGCAGTACCCTGTCTTCCCTTGGATCCTCTCGGACTATGACTCCGAGGTAAACCTCAAGTCGCCTCCCCACGAGCCGTTCATTCCTGAAATGAAAACTGTCAGTCCTCACATACTTGTGTTACAGCTTAGTGTCCCTGATAGTCACGAGTACTTTATTTGAAGAAGACAGAGGAGACTTAGCTTGGTATATCCGTGGGTATATAGTATGTAACACAACATTACTAGGTTAGACCACTGAGTCCATCTAACTCACCCTGTCTGTTTAGTTTCCTTTAGTCTAATCAATTTGCATCCATTGGTAACTACCCCAAACTGTCTTTGCAGTTTGAACTGTTGGCTAGGAAAAAAAAATATGGAATAACCCTTTCTTGAAAACATCCCTGCTTCTTAAAAGAAATGTGTTTTTCCTTTCTGAGAAGATGGAGTCATTCTCATAATGTGCGGATCCAGATCAGCAGCATCCAATAGGCATGTTCTCACTCACTGCTCTTCCATACCTGTCTGTGGAGCTGAGACTGGCTCTGATGACATGGGAACCATTAGATCAGAGAAGAGATTGATTACAGATCAGCCTCTGTAAACAAAGGGGCAAAAGGATAATCACCCTCAGAATTCAAAAGTTCATCTGACTTTGTCTCTGAATCAGAACTGATCAAATAATCGCAAATTTTGTCATATTCTGGAGAAAGTTTGTCCTCAGAAAAATACTAGTTTAAGAAAAGACTCAGCAATCTACCCCGTCTGTGCAGGTGTGCATGTGGAGCACTTTCTGTGAACCTGATTCACAGTTGAGTGGATGACTGACTGCATCTTACAGGGTGGTCAGGGTAAAGACTCATGAGATGAAAACATCTAAGCTCATCTGAATAGGAAAATTTTAAAGTGCTGGGAAATGCAAGACAGTGAGGTTGCTTTGTTTTGGTTTTTTGGGTTTGTTTTGGTTTTTGGGGTGTTTTTAGGGAGAGCATAGGGTCCCTCATTTCCTGATATACTCGCGACCCCAGCTCTGTGGCGCCATCGTAAGAGATGCTCCTTCTAGCTTCCATCTGTGCTGCTGTTTCTGTGGCCAAGGCATGCCTCCCTCTAAAGAAATACCCCTCCTCTGTCAGCTCTGTGCCTCTCACTGGATCACTGCCCCAGGCTTCCTTCTGGTCCCTGCTCTCTTCTCTCCTCACCAAGGATCTAATAGAGCTATCCCTGTTTTACTCCATGGGATCCCTGTGTCCCACTCCCCCTTAGTAGCTGTCCTCACATGGCCCCTCCTGCCTGGAATTGTCCCGGCTTTCAGTTTCTTGCCGCTTGCCTTGTCTGTGGTATCATTCACGGATCATGAGTTAGGAGTTTTTTAATCCACACACAAGCACATGGCTGCTGGGACACACTCTGATCTTCCTCTTCCCTCCTGCCTGAGCCATGCCGAGTGAGTGAGCAAGGTTCTCTTGATTTCACTCACTGCTTGCATGACTCAGTCATGCTTTTGGACCCTGCTTGTTAGTGAGGTTCTGAGCCAAAGCCCAGACTCTTCTCACAGCTTCCCCAGATCCCCACTCCTAGAGCAATGGCTGACACATCCATTTTAGCAGTTGCCAAGTTTAGTATGGCTGAGGTACTTCTCCTGCAGGCTCTGCATGGATGAATGCAGCAAGCAGACGTATATTCATTAGTGTGGATCAGTTTCTTGTGCCCAAGACTTTGGGTGTTTGACAAAATTGTTTGTACTCATGATGTCCAATAAGAAGGACATATATTAAACATCTCACAGACATGTGTTTCAAATTTCAACCTTTAAGAATCCTAAGGGAGTAAATTCCAGTTTCCTCTGAATATGTGAATTAGGTCAGCTAGTGATATACTTTTAAAACAATCCTTATTAGACCGAACAAATTTCATTGTGCTTGGAAGTCACTTGATAGGGTTATGAGCTGATTGCCGAGTGTTTGGATTTATCTCACCTGTAAACCACCTACATAAAGTACTCAGGAATGAAGTTAGGAGCTAGGAGGGACAGGAGGAGGCATAGAAAGACACCGTCCTCCAGTTACAGGGGATGGAGATGATGCTAAGTGGGAGCCTCGTGTCTAAGGTGTCCTGAAGGTGTCCTGCTATGTCCTTGCTCAGCACCAGAAGCATTGAACGTTCCCCTCCTTCCTATAATTGAGATCCTAGGAGTCTCCCTGTGAGATGTATAATTTCCAAAACACCTGCCAAGCAGTGCCACTTACTAAGCTGAGTCTGAATGTAAGGTGTGGGCACACAGTCCACAGACTGTTACTTTTTTTTTCTTTTCACAAACTTATCTCTAAGTCCACTTCCTTCTGTCCATGCCACAGGTAAGGTCACTGCCCCTACAGCTGCTGCATCTGCACTGGGGAGGAGAAAGGGCACCTGGCGACTTGGCATTGGGGTTCGTTTTGTGTTTCAGGAAGTTGACCTCACTAACCCTAAGACATTCAGAAACCTGGCTAAGCCGATGGGCGCGCAGACAGATGAGCGGTTGGCCCAGTACAAGAAGCGTTACAAGGACTGGGAAGATCCCAATGGTGAGGAGAGCCTTCTGCCTTGGCTTCATATTGCAGTCTCAAAAGTAAACCCTGTTTAGTGCCCTGACGCCCGTGGGTACCTCTGCCGGGTGCTGAGATGTTATGTATCTGCACATGCGTGGTACAGCAGAAACCCAACAGTTCCATGCAGCTTGTGACCTCTGTAGAAGACGTGTGCAGTTGTCTGCAGAGTGGTGGCAGGAAGCTGTCTCCTTTGCCTTGGTCTCTAGCAACACTGAGTCCCAGAACTACACGTTCATTTCTTGTGTCTCCTTTAATTTCATTTAGGTACCTGTTTGAACTCCCATTATTTAAAATTATGATTGATGATATCTGTGAGCTGGACAGTGTATTATATGTTATGATTATTGCTTTCCCCCTGAAATACATAAAGCAAAGGGAAAAAATCTTGAATTTAAGCCTGTGCCCATTTTCTTTCTCTCCCTCCCCTATCTGCCGAGAGAGATACACAACAATATACACCATTGCACTGCACTTATAGACAGCAGTTTAGAGAACTATTTAATTACAAAGCCATAACCTAGTAAAAACCAAGTAGCTCCAAAGGCAGTATTCTGCTTCAGTGGAAGGAAGCTTGCTGTTAGAAGTGATGGGAAGGCCCAGGCTGACGGTGGCAAACCTGTTTGCTTGTCCGGCTCCCTGCCGGTGATGGCCCTGTGGAGTAGTGTGGTCATCCCTGTGCTTAGCAAGCTGCATTTGGTGTCCCAGCTGCCAGTCCCGACTGCTAACGTTTCCAACCGTGCCGGTTAACACCATGCTTGCTTCTCTTGTTTCCTCTTGTTTTTAATGATGCTCCAACTGTCTGGAGCAGGGGAGACCCCAGCGTACCACTATGGCACCCACTATTCATCTGCAATGATCGTGGCCTCGTATCTTGTAAGAATGGAGCCTTTCACACAGATATTCTTACGGCTTCAGGTAAGACTCCAATTTTAAAAATTTTCTCCATTCTAATTAAGTCTGTTTTCATTTTAAATTGTCTTTCCAAAAATGTTGTCTTCTAAGGAACACTGAAGCTTTACTGGTGACAAGTTGGTCATTCAGAACGGAACTGAAATTCTGTTAGGCTTACCTTGATAAATAAACTAGAATTCCTTTAGAGTGAACAAGTTCAGGATCCTATAGTTAAAGCATAAATATTCCAGCCGGGGAGAGGGAGTTTAGTCTTACCTAGTTGAATTCAACATGTGTTTTCTTTTAAAAGCCACTGTGCTGTGTCTGTGGTTACAGTCACCCATCCAGATTCTCTGTCACTGTTCAGTACATGCTTGGTGAATCCCTGCTTTGCATTGGTCCCTGTTTGGATGTTCAGAAGGACATCAGAGGCTAGGGATAAAGCTCTGTCTTGGACTTGCAGGGTTTTAGTTGAGACCTATAAGCATTGGTCTTTGATTGGGAATTAGTGTCTGTGAAGTGCCTTTACAGAGTGATCAGATGTGTCAGAAAGACACAGATGAGGAGTGGGAAGGGAGAGTCAGAGACTGCTTAGGGAGGTCTGGGCTCCTGCAAACACCTGAGCACGTAGTGGAACCTTCACAAGGCCCAAGGCAGACATATGCCTGGCATGGGAGGTGGGGACAGCAAGGGGTAGCGGTCCTCAGAGTGGAGTTAGGAAGTAAGAAAGGCCTGAGCAAGGAGTGAAGTGAGAAACAGTCCAGAGCAGGCAGCCTGGGCAGCCACTGACAGCCTTTGGCATTCTCCTATAGCCACGGTCATAGACAGGCGCTCCGTGGTCACTAATGCACAGTTGGGATGAGAGCTAGAAGCTAACTTGTTTCATCATTCACCTCTCACACCCTTCTACTGCACTATCGTCATGGATGTGAAAACTTGGACTTCATGTTAACTTCTGTTAACATGACAGGGAAGTCAGGGAGTCAAATGTGAAGAAACCCTGAAAGGAAACCTGTTACTTTGTAACTGCGTGTAAAAGGTAGGCTTGGCCAGTCACCCATACCTGGAAGATTGTCCTGCCAATTACTGTGGTTTACATGAGCATCTTTCCTTGGGGCTTCATTGAACTGTGGAAGAATCTTCATCTCCTTCTGGTCTTAACTGTCTCCCTCCCTAAAGATTAATATTTTAAATGAGTTTTTACAATCTTCATATTTGACTTTTGCTTTTACTACAAAACAGACACACTAGGCATCCTTTGTAAAGAATACACCAAAGAGAGATAGATTGTAAAGTTTTGATTATTTCGCGTAGGATGGCAAGAAATCGGAATATAGCCAAAGAGCCCTTGAACTTGACAGAAGCTTTGTGGCTCAGTGGTTTCCTAATAGAGCCATGCCTCCTCCTGCCCACAGGGTGGCCACTTTGACCTGGCAGACCGGATGTTCCACAGTGTCCGTGAGGCCTGGTACTCGGCATCAAAGCACAACATGGCGGATGTGAAAGAACTTATCCCAGAATTTTTTTACTTGCCAGAATTCCTGTTCAATTCTAACAACTTTGACCTAGGTACGTAGAAGTGGGACTTGGTAGGAATGTTGGCAGGAGAGGTGGAGGGAGGCTTGTCATTGTTCACAGTGCTGTGATCCAGCCCGTTTGCTGACTCCCCTTGAGTGAGTATGTAAATGAAGCACAAGGAGAGTGATCTCCAAAGAGCCGCTGAGCTGAGTGTCCATGGGAGACTTAACACACACAGGCAGCTTTCAGTAGTCAGGGGCATGTTGTTTCTGTGAACACGAGGTGGGATAAAACTGAGAGAAACACTGCTGTTGAAAACCCATCCATGGTCACGAGGGGTGTATAATATCTCGTGGACCATTTCAATCTGGTATGTTACCAGAGGCTTTATCCATTTATATGTTCATGTGTTATAAAACTAGAATTCCAAAATAGTTGAAATCATGTGAGTGCCCTATTTTCCATGGTGGTGGGGGGATACGAAATCAGCAAGTCTTGAAAGAAAGGTTTCATGCATAGCGTTTCTTCTGTTACCTGGCAAGTAAAGGAAGGGTGCTTGGCTTCCATTAAGGTTTCTTAGATCGCAGTTTGCTGATCCATGCTTCTGAGGACTTCTCTGAAATCATCCAAATCCCACTGTTTCTACTTTGGAATATTTCAGCCAGATACTCTTCTGTTTCCCTTTCTTAATAGCCTGTGTTTATCCATCACATCTGCAGTCCCAGCACGTAGGAGACCGGTGTGTGTGTGTGTGTGTGTGTGTGTGTGTGTGTGTGTGTGTGTTCATAAGTTTCAGTCCATCTTATAAACCAGAGTCCAAGCAAGCCCATGAAGAAGCATGTTCACAAGATGCAGACGGTTTGAACAACTCAGCTGTATGTCAGTGTCTAATGGATGAATGCACTGTGAGTTACACAGATGCCTAGAATATGAAATACTCTTCATCCCACCCTGTAACAAATGCCTAGCCATCAGCTTATGGAAAGGCGTGTGAGATTTCAGTCCACGGGCTGGTTGGCCTTGGTGGTTTGGCCTACAATGAGGCAGAACATCACAGCTGAGGAAAAGGGTGGAGAAATCTGTTCTCCTATGGCCAGAAAGAAGAAGGAAATGAGTCTGAAGGGACTGGTGTGTCACTGTCCCCTTCCAGAGCATGCCTGGTGATCGCAAGGCATAACCCTAGGCTGGACCACAGAAAGTTTGCATCACTCCTGGTAGCACAGTCTACAGACTACAGACTACATAAGACCAAGCAGAGGCCGCAGGGAGACATTCCAGATCTAACATAGCAGTAGATGAATCTCAGAAACATAATGCTGAGGGGGAAGGCCCAGCACAGACGTTAGTCACATGATGTGTGATGTTTCAGCAATCCCAAGAACAGGGAAATCCACAGAGACAGGTGGCTACCATGTGCATGTGCAAGAGAGAACAGCGAACTGCTTTATGGTTTCTTTGGGACCACGTAGAAGTGCTAGCTGCATACTGTGATGAATCGCTAAAGGCATTTGAGTTGTTCTCTTTAAAAGTGACTGATCTTGTGTAGCTTTTACATCAAGAACAAAAACATTCAAAACAACATACAAAAACAAAGCAACACCAATTCTCTCTCACCAAGAAAGGATGAGCGATGTGAGAGAAAGAGCATGTGCGTTTGTTTTCCCATAGCTCTAGAGTTCCTTGTTCTTGGGCTTTTTCCTTGGGAAGAGCTGCAGATCTTGTAAACCAAGGGTTTGTCTGCGCTGCACTGCCTTCCGTGTCTGTAAGATGACTGGTAGTTCTTAAAATACCTTATGATATACGTACTCCTTAAAGATGCAGTAGTTCTCAAGAGGCCTACAGATTATTTCCTGTTTCAGCGGGGCAGGACAGATGCCTCAGTGGTTAAGAGTGAAGACCATCTTGCAGAGGATCCTACTTCCATTCCCAGAGCCCTGCAAATGGGCTCACAACTGCCTGTAATTCCAGTTCCATGAGATCTGACTCCTCCTCCTCCGGCCTCTGCAGGCGCGCGCGCATGCACACACACACACACACACACACACACACACACACACACACGGGTGTGGGGGCCATTGAGGGGGTTAGAGGTATGTGGTCACTATAATGATTGGACTTTTTGTCTTAAGTCTTACAGTAACTTCTAACGCACTCAACACACTGGTCAGTAAACTGTTTTTTCTGTGTGCCACATTATAAATTATCAAGTCACCATGATGCATATTTGATAGTTTCTACAGGAAGTATTTTTCCTGGCTTTGTCTTGGCTGCAGCCCAGGCTCTGAAATTTGAAAACAGCGTTACTCACTGAGCCTCTGAGCACGGTTTATGTACCTGGCCGCTGGGAAGTCTGTCCGCTGGTTTACTGTTTATAGCCATCTTTCACAGCGTTGATCTCACTTGGACTTAGGAAGATTGTGAGCTAAAATGACTTTCTAGAGTTACCTCATTAACAATAAAGCCTTTTAAAGACGATTTTTAAAGACGATAATTCCAACTAGTTTTTTAATCTTACAGCAGACTGTTTCTTTTTTTTCTTAAAGTTGAGAATCTTATCTTCTAGCTCAGGGTGGCTTATAACTTGCTATGTAGCCTAGGCTTGCCTGGAACATACTTTATAGCCCAGGCTGGCCTCCATATGCAGTCCTCATCTCTCCATCCTAAGTGTTGGGGTAGATATAAGCACCATGCTGTGCTCAAATGATTTAATAATGTCACATTATACCATATAACTTTACGTGGAATAAATGTGAATATTTATTACAAAATGATGGTTTTGTTTCTAAGTGGCCCTGGTCTTTCTAAATATTTTTTCCTTTAACATTCCAAAAACGTGTTTCAGATTTTTGTTTTGTTTTGTTTTTACTTTTATTTATTTATTTATTTATTATTTTTGGCTTTTTGAGACAGGGTCTCTCTGTGTAGCCCTGGCTGTCCTGGAACTCACTCTGTAGACCAGGCTGGCCTCGAACTCAGAAATCCGCCTGTCTCTGCCTCCCGAGCGCTGGGATTAAAGGCGTGCGCCACCGCTGCCAGGCTCGGATTTTATTTTTGAATGAGATCATCGCTGCGAAATGTCTGTGTTCTACAGAAACCTCTTAAGATTTTAAGTATCAGCCGGGTGTGGTGGCGCGTACCTCTCACCCTTTCAGGAGGTGAGGCGGGTTATGTTGCTCTTAGAGAACAGTAAGCTTAGCCTAGCAGAGCCCCGGGGAGTTTTACCAGGACAGAACTGTTTAACTTTGTAACATCAGCTTTCCAAAAGACACTTGAGAGAGTTTCGCTTGGTTTTGCTAACAGTCGGCAGTCTTTCTGAGGTACGCTCTAGGGAAAGGCAGGGGTCTGTTCCGTGGTGAAGCTGAATGGTCGTGGTACTGAATCTGACACGGGATTTCTGTCTCTTCAGTAGGAAGCTAACCGCTGAACTCACCCTTACATTTTATTCCTCCTGTGTCCAACTGCTTAGGCTGTAAAC
This sequence comes from Rhynchomys soricoides, assembly GCA_019843965.1. Classification (NCBI taxonomy): domain Eukaryota; kingdom Metazoa; phylum Chordata; class Mammalia; order Rodentia; family Muridae; genus Rhynchomys; species Rhynchomys soricoides. Next base: position 5,708,364 of record JADRCH010000035.1, on the reverse strand, counting down.
AAAATGGCACCAAGCTTGGAGATGTTATCCTTCCACCCTGGGCAAAGGGGGACCCAAGAGAGTTCATCCGAGTCCACCGTGAGGTAAGGAAGGTTGTCTCTTGGTTGGCCAGTGACCACAGCGTGGAAAGAGAGAGGACCCTGAGCAGTGTGCCGTGCATGCTTTAATTTACTTGTACTGTCCTCGTGGTTCTTAAGGATTTTAATTCCTGTTGACTGCAGCCAAGTTTCTTTTACTTTGGGAACAAGTATTAAAAGCCCGGCGGTGACGCCGCCTGTTTTGGAATCACAGGCTCTGGAGTGTGATTATGTGAGTGCCCACCTGCACGAGTGGATCGACCTGATCTTTGGCTATAAGCAGCAGGGCCCCGCTGCAGTAGAGGCTGTCAATGTCTTCCATCACCTTTTTTATGAGGGTCAAGTGGATATCTACAACATAAACGACCCACTGAAGGAGACGGCCACCATCGGGTTCATTAACAACTTCGGTCAGATCCCTAAGCAGGTATGGGTGCTCTCATCATTAGTGGGTCTGCTTCATTTTGTAGATGTGGTAGATTTTTCTCGATTGGTAGATGACCATGCAAGTAGTTAAGACTCTGTTACTAATGCAGTCACATCATTCACCCATTAAATTCTGTAGATGGCTCGTTACTACTCTCCTTTCTGTTTTACAGTCTGCATAAGTAGGATTTTTGTTGCATGGTGCGCGTGCGCGCGCGTGCACACACACACACACACACACACACTCTGCAGAGGAACACAGACAGAGAAGCAGAGTACTTAGCCACTGTTTAGTTCCATTGCCGTTGTTGTGGTAAAGTATCCTGAAGAGAGCAGCTCATGGGAGAAAGATTTTCTCTTCTCCGGCAGCTCCAGGTTCGGGTCCATCAGGAAGTCAAGGCTGGAACATGAAGCAGCCAGTTCATGTCACATTCACAGTCACAGGCAGGAAGAAATAAGCTGAGTGCTTAGGTCACTTTTTTCCTACACAGCCCCGGCTCTGACACTTGAGGGCACTATGCTATCAGCTAAGGCATTCAGAACCAACTCCCCCCAACCCCCACAGACATGCTCAAAGGCCACTTTGATCTTGATGGATCCTCAGTATGACTTCCAAGTGATTCTAGGTCAAGCCAAGTCAATACTTAAAACTAATCCTCATGGAAATCTACTGTGCTAGTCTGGGCCACGTCATTGATGGAGAGCATAAAGGGGCTCTGCTGTGGTAGGCCACACAGTGGCTGCCTCCTCACCATCTGAATCCTGGAAAGACTGACCAAGAGCCAGGGCCCTCAGCACTCAGACTGGAGATTGAAGCCAGTGAGGAGCAAACCTCCTTCCTTTATCCCCACCATGCAGGGTACAGAGGAAAGTGGGAGACACCATGAGTGGCCACAAAACCATGAGGACACAGGCAGGGCCAGGCTGCTCATGCCACCTGCCCGTGACGAGGCCTGCAGGCTCTGCACTTGGGGGCCCAGATTTCTCAGTTCATGCTGCACCTGCTAGGTCTGGAGTTCCCGTCTGCTGGTTTACCAGCTCTGAGGTTTCTCGTGTTGACACTGGGAACACACAGAACAATGGCGAGCTGCCTTGTGGAAAAGCAGGGACAGACTAGAGGGCAGCGAGCTAAGAGTCCTCCACAGTGCAGACTGATCGGTCCCCCAGGAAGAAATAAGTCTACCTTCAGACCAGAGTGCCATTACTTCCCTCCCTCCTGAGTTCCTCCTGATGTTGATATTCACCAATCATCAAGACCCACTGCTGCCGCATGGGACCCCAGTTGAGTTTCCCATACTGGTAGCTCAAGGCTCTCATAGCTAGAGCTCGAGTTCTGACCTTTGAGGACACGGGCACACACGTGCATGCACACGCCATTTAATGATAGCTTTTTGAAAGATTTCTGTACCATTGCAGGATTTCTGTGTTACTTTGGTGTAAGAGGCCAAGAGAGTTATTTCTAAGACACTCCATTAAATAAAAGGGAATGCTTTCATACCTAGACTGTGTGGTCACTGTAGGTACATAACTTTATATGCCTGTGACTTTGCAAGGTGCTGTGGCCTTTGTCTTTGTCTTGGTTATGACTTCTACTGCTGTGATAAACACGTGGACCAACAGTAACTTGGGGTAGGGGAGGGTGGGGGTGTTTTATCTTACAACTTCATCCAGGGAAGTCAGGGCAGGAACCTGCAGACGGGAACTGAAGCAGAGGCCATGAAGAGTGCTGCTTGCTGCTTACTCCTGTGGCTTCTCAGCCTGCTCGCTTATACACTCCAGAACCAATGCCCAGGGGGAGCACGGCCACGGTGGACCAAGGCCCTCACACACCAATCATTAATCAGGAAAATGCCCTGTAAGCTTTCTCACAGGCCAGCCTGCTTGGGGTATTTTCCTCAATTGAGGTTCCTTCTTCCCAAGTGACTCTAGCTTATGCTGAGTTAAAAAAAAATTAGCCAGCACAGTCTTCCTGTAAAAGCTCTTCAATGCCTAGTCATGGTGTGCTTCATACTGTGTTTCTGCTTTACAACTCAAATGTATAGACAGTAACGGAGCTGTGGCCTATGTCTGTCTAAGACAAGAACAGGGGCCGCCCAGGCTTGGGAGTCTATGCCCGTCCTTGATAGCAGGCATTTGCCCTTTTCTCCCTAGCGAGGCAGTGAGGACTCACAGGTCCATCATGGAGCTCAGACATTTTCCTCCAGGAAACTGACAGTATGAGTGCTTCAGAGACTCTGAAGAGTCTTCAAGTGAACTTTTAATATTTTTAATCTTGTAGAAAAAAATGAACAAAAAAATAAAACCAGAAGTTTTTTTTTTTCTTCTTTTAAAAATGTGTTTCATTGCAAAAAGATACAATTGAGCCTGACAGAGCAAGCACTTTGAGGGTATAACTCTGCCCCTGGTCACTGCGGTGTGGACACTCGGGATCTCCTCAGCCTCTTTGAATTCTTCCCTCAAATCAAAAACAGGGTCACAGATCAGCATCAAATTATTAGCACCTCAAAGACACCAAAGAGGCATTACTAAGTCACATTAGGGACAGCTGTGCAGGGCAGGAATAAATCCTGTTAGAGGACCTTCCTGCCTTCAGGGACGGAGTGGGTCAGGTTATGGAGAACTGCTTACCTTAACGTCGTCGTAAAATGATTGTGGGTCAGTTGTCAAGTTTGAGCAGATTGTACCTTTTCAGAAAGTTAATTCAGCTGAGTCATGAGCGTGCTGACCCCGGCTGGCTGTGACACTGTGGCCCGGCTTCTGTGTGTCACAATCTTCTTAGCTTTTTGAACAGCTTCCCTCAGACAAGAAATGGGGATAATCCAGTGTGACCCTTGTAAAGCTAGTCGGTGGGGGGAACCACGTTTGACGTAGAAAGGCCAAGTTCGTTATCCATCAAGTGTGTTATCCTCTTCAGTTGTTTAAAAAGCCTCATCCACCAAAGCGAGTGCGGACTCGGCCGAACGGAGACAACATAGGCACCTCTGTCCCACCAGGAGCCACAAGTGACAAGATCTTTTTCCATCACCTAGACAACCTGAGGCCTTCCCTAACACCTGTGAAAGGTAAGATGGCGGGCCCCAAGCTCTGCCACGGTTGAAATCCCTTATCAGTCTTCTGGCTGGGATGCTTTCCTGGTGCATGAGACTGAGAGTCTAAGTGCTCCCTGTCTCAATGCTGTGATCTCTCCGAAGAACTCAAAGAGCCTGTGGGGCAGATCGTATGCACAGATAAAGGCATTCTCGCAGTCGAGCAGAACAAGGCGCTCATCCCACCAGCATGGAACAAGACCTTCGCCTGGGGCTATGCAGACCTCAGCTGCAGACTGGGGACCTACGAGTCAGACAAGGTATACACTGCTTCCCTCCAGCCTTGCCCCTTCATGGTCTGAACAACCTGGCTTAACAGGGGCAGGAGGAACCCAGGCCAGGCTTTGTCAGCAGCTCCTCCAAAGGCAAAAAGAAGGACTTCTTGCCTCAGACAGGAAAGAACAGTTAGTTCAACAAGTGGTTTTGGAAATTTGGGAAGTGGTGCTCACAGCTTTCCTCATCAGTCCCAGAATTCTCCTAAAGTCCTAGCCAGCAAAGGGCTCACCATTTCTGCAGCCTGAATAAACCTCCTCTGGGCAAGTCACACTCTGGCCGCTTGCCGTGTCCGCACCCTAAAGAACCCCCATCCCATACACCAAAAGCTGCTGCTGAGTCTTGGAGAAGCAGTTCCTTGATCTGTTAGTGGCCTCTGAGGGATCCTCCCACCCAGATAGACCGCATAGCCCTCTGGTTATACTAGGCACTGTTCTCTTTAGGCAGAGTGCTCCCTAAACAAGCATGTGCTCCCTTTGAGCACTTTCCATGGCTACAGCATACACGCCCTTTACCATGATGATCACACAGGTTGAGCGTCACTTTCCCACACTGGATAAAAACCAGACTCTGTTATGAACATGGCCTCTCAAATTTGATGCTTAGCAGCCACTGTAGTTTAGATGATCTTGGGCAGTTGGGGTAGAATTTTAGTGGAACTGTCACTGTAACTGAACCTGGCCCAGAATGAGCTCCCTCCAGAGACCTTCCTTCCCTGGGATCTCAGCTCCGCCCTTCCTATTGCTGAAGTCTGCAGCACTCAGTGACCTGTGGCTCACATCTGCTTTTGTTTACAGGCAGTGACTGTTTACGAATGTTTGTCTGAATGGGGCCAGATTCTCTGTGCGGTTTGCCCCAACCCCAAGCTCGTCATCACAGGTGGAACAAGCACAGTGGTGTGTGTCTGGGAGATGGGCACCTCCAAAGAGAAGGCCAAGCCCCTCACGCTAAAGCAGGTAACCGAGCAGCATGGAGGAGGGTGGGCGCATGCTTGCTCAACCACCAGGCTCCAGAGACTACAGAAGGACTCCTTAAGCCAGAGCCACTCCAGACTTGGCAGACAAAGCCAGAACAAGGTTGAGGCGGTGGAGGGTTGGTTGGCTATGAGAGGTGAGATGCAGTCTAGGCTGTCTTCAGACACATGGGTTGGTTGGCTATGAGAGGTGAGATGTAGTCTAGGCTGTCTTCAGACACATGGCCCCCGATGCCTGGGTGCTGGAATCGAGTGTTGGTGCCACCACACCTGACCCAAACTTGTTAATTTCAGTAATCACACTATGCTAATTTCTCAAAAAATTGCCTCTTAAAATCTAAAGGAAGTTGTCTTTAGGAACTGTATTTCAGCATATCTAAGAAATACAAATGTTTCTTAGAAATTAGATGTGCACTGAATGTTTTGCAAGCCAGGTTATATTTGTTGTGGGTTCATGTTAATGCCCTCTACTGTGGCCTCTGCCTACCTGGACAGTGAGCATGTCTTAGTTTGTTTCTTTTGTCATACCTAAGGACATGTCAAAGTCATTCATGTGACTTTGACAAAATCCCCATGATGTTGCTAACAAGTATTTTGACCATTTAATCAGTAAGATTCTGTTATTGATTTTTAATTAATACAAAGGTTTTTTTGTTTGTTTTCACTTGTTATTTTGTGGAGTCGGTTCCCTCCTCTAACTTTACGTGGATCGTAAGAACTGAACTCCGGGGACCAGGCTTGTGCTTGAGCACCTTTGCCCACTGAACCGCCTTCTCCATACTCAGCTGTTTTGTAACATTTGATCTGTGAGGACTTATCAGAGGCGGTCTTAGATAAGGGGAGTGCATGTGTTTAGGATGTAATTTTAAAAGCAGTGTAAGAGCCCCATGCGTTCAGTACCTACTGTGCTCAGGCATCTGGATGTTCCAGGCATCACACAGAACTCTGAGCCTCGAGAGATGCAGTTGCTATACTCCAGAGGCAAAAATAAAAGGCAGGCCGACGATACCTTCCAGATAAAGCCAAAATTTAAGTTCAGGCCTGTCTCCAAGGCCATTTTAAAGCCCAAACAAACCGCATTGGGTATGTATGGAAAGAATTCAACCCCTTGTAGAACAGCCTTCCACAGAAACCCAAGCTGCTTGGTCCCACTGAGATTAGCCGTGTGAAGAAGTCTAAGCAGGGTCACACATAGGCTGTTGGTGCAGTTGGCTGACCACACTCCCTTTGTGGAGTACTTTGTGCTCATGTGCCAGCATTGTGGACTGAGGACTTAAGACAACTTTCTGTGCTCGCTCAGCATTACCTCCTGATATCAGAGCTGCTCAGCCTCCGAGAGGCAGGGCTGCAGCGCGGCAAGACCATGCTCTCGCGATCTCTTTAAGGGTCACAGGCAGTAACCTTGCGATTTTAATTTCTTTAGGTTAATTTAATAATTGCACTTGGCCCGTGCACTTTTTTAAGTTGTAGGTCCTCAAAATTGTCTAAATAGGAGTTTGTGGCAAAAGACTAGAAACACAACGTACAGTCTCTGCTTCCAGACCCATAATCAGAACATGATCAGATGGGAAGAGTGAAAAGAAATCCAAGCCAGTTTCGGCTGCTATTTCTTCTTCCTTCAAAGACCTGGGTCACCATTTTCCTTCCCTCCAAGAAGAATGTAAAGGTGGAAAGAAACATCTAGACTGTCACCCCATACCTGTCCTTCTGCTGATACATTGCAGGAGTGTGGAGTTGGCTAGGTGACTGGCCTGGTTTCTCGCTGTTGTCTTTTGTAGGCTCTACTTGGCCACACTGATACTGTCACCTGTGCCACAGCATCCCTAGCCTATCACATAATTGTCAGTGGGTCCCGAGACCGGACCTGCATCATCTGGGACCTGAACAAACTGTCGTTCCTAACCCAGCTCCGTGGCCACCGAGCTCCCGTCTCCACTCTTTGCATTAATGAGTTAACTGTAAGTAGTAGGTTGAGGAAACCACTGCCAAACTAAACGCAAACTGAGTCTGCTTTCGAAGTCAGTAGACATCCACTTGTAGGAGCCACTGCATTCTGCTCAGTTAATAAGTTGCTTAAAAAGCAAATGGGTATTAAATTTTATAACCCAGGCAAACAGTTTTTCCCTGAAAATCCGTTCACTGCTGCACACTTTAAAGAGAGCGAGAGCCTATGAAAACAAGACAGCGTGGAGTGTGCTCCTCCAGGGATGAGGAAAGACAGCATGGAGTGTGCTCCTCCAGGGATGAGGAAAGACAGC